>OY723395.1:2399592-2448101 GCA_963210295.1 Ophion ellenae
TCTAATCTCGAGCGTAACGGCGAACGCCTTGCCCTCGAAAGCAAACTTTTTTTTTCTCCTCGGACGGCCTCGGCGTGCTCGCCGCTATTGTGGTTCGACCACATATTGCTCGGATTCCCGAATTCGGTATGTCCAGGATCGAATGAAGATCTATCTTGAATTACCACAGGCCTAATTTAATCGAGAATATTTCAACGATTATAACGGGTGTCCCGAAGGGAATTGGAAAAATGCTTTTGTACGGGCGCTCCGGTTTAGCGACTCTATCGTACGTGAGTGAATATACCAAACATTTATGTTGCCGCAAAAGGTGGATTATTTATTCATTGGTTTTATTAGTTTGTTGTACCTATTTTGTTTAATTTTACTTTATTGACTCATTTTTTATCTATTGACCTTAAGGGCCAAAGTTTTTGACTCATTGATTACTTATTGATTTATCTCGTCGTTGTGCCTATTTATTTACGTTTTTCCCTTTTTAATTTATTTATCTCGGCGGTGATCGCTTTTGGTTGTTCTCAATTAATTTATATTAATTAATTGATTTTGGACTTTTGAATCTTATTTGGGTTGCTCGACTTGCGATTTGATTATTCTATACAGTGACTATCTCAATTTATTCAACGTTGTTTTATTTATTGATTGCTTTACTTATTTATTCGATTTAACCATTTACTAATTTTATTCGTGGTGTAGTCTGTTTACCATTTTACGCTTTTTATCATTGTACAGTTTTCGTAATTTATTTATGGACCCTATTTATCGTTAATTTTTCAATCTTAACTTCCGGTATTTGACCTTTTGGGGAGATTACGATATCTCCGGCGCCTTAATTTTATCATTGGATTATGTAATAAGGGCGAAAAAAATACGAAAAACAAGAATAACTTTTTTCGTTTTGAGCCTTAGTTTCGGAGTTACAGCGCTTTGAAGAGTAAAACATTTATTTCCCCGATTTTTCGATGTGAATCGAATTTCCGCGTGCTTTGCATTGTTTCATCGTACTTCGTCGGTGATTTATGTAAATTGGCTGCAGATTACTAGCGTTATCCAGAATACACCACGTGGAGGTTATCTGCATTGGTATTCCTTAGTCCTGAAAAGGGCTGTTTTGTGTGTGTGTGTGCGTGTGTGTGTGTGTGTGTGTGTGTGTGTGTGTGTGTGTGTGTGTGTGTGTGTGTGTGTGTGTGTGTGTGTGTGTGTGTGTGTGTGTGTGTGTGTGTGTGATAGTGGAGATTAGGAACTGTGGGGCGTCACTCCCACATTTGTATCGACTCAAAACCCTCTCCACTATGTGTGTGTGTGTGTGTGGGCGCACGCATTTTTACATGAAATCTTCATCTGTATCTACTAAACGAAGCGAAAATCGCGATTTTTTTATTCTTCAAAAAGTGTTTATTTTGGCCCAAATATTGATTATCCATGGTTAAATCAAGGCGCCGGAGATATCGTAATCGTGCCGACCTTTTGTTCGGTTAATGTTTATCATTTTTGTAATTATTATTATTATTATTTTTGTATATTTTTTTTGCGTAAATTCCTTTAAAAAAATTTTTTTTTCCTTTATTTATTTATTTTTATTTCTTTTTCTTTCTCTACACATTTCCATAATTTATTACATGACTCGCTCATCGCTATAATCTAATTATTTCTCTCTCCCCTTCTCAATATACTTCTTGGCTAAGCGTTTTATCCTCGAACCCTTTATCCGTTGTGATCTTTAATCACCTCTTGACCGGGCTAGAGTGGGTTGGATTATATATTTATTTTTGGGCTACGTTATTCCAATACATTGCGGCCATAGCAGGCAAAATTAGTAATGGACCGGCAGGAGGTGGGGGATCCCGCCCGCCCACGCGGACGACTAACTAGCAAGGAAATACGCTATGAACTGCGACTTCGTGCGTTACCCTGGGCGGGCACCCGCGATGAAATCCTCGGTCGCTTGGATTATGCCCTAAGACGTCCTTTTAGCCCGGAACATGAGGATACGGGTTTTACGCGTTCCGCAGCGCGTCAACCAACTGACGACGGCACTAAGGACGTGCGGTTAGATATCGAGCCGCCTGTTGTCAGTAACCCCCAGGACACATTGCGTAGAGGGGGACCTCACCCGATTAGAACGCTGGAGGACCCGTCGGGTACGATATGGCCAAGGGCCGACCTGGTGTTTCCAACCCCATATCCAGGTCGGTCTGCGGCGCGGCACCGGCAACACCTGACCGATTCTGGTCTAGGTGCTCTTCCGGAGGCCGGAACTTCACGGGGTGAACCGGACCACCAGGGTATTCCCGGATACCCTAGGCCGGGTTGCTCGTACTTGCCTGTGGGAGGGAATGGAGAATCTGAGGCTCCGGCAGCGAAACGGGACGCTCGACCCTGCTCGTCACCAGTAAGGGAGGTCCATACCGAGTACGTGATGCCGCCTCGGTCAGCGTATGAGACTCTCCGGAAATGGGACCTCAAATTTAATGGTGGTTACGGCGAGGACATCGAGTCCTTTCTGGTACAAGTAGCGGAGAGACGGGCGATGGTACCTGTCTCCGATTCGGACCTGCTCAACTGCCTGCCAACCTTTTTGGGGGGCATGGCAATTCATTGGTACCGAACCAAAAAGGCGACCCTGAGGACGTGGCGAGAATGTGTATCGGCGATGCGTCACCGGTTCGGGGACCCGAACCTCCAATTCACGCTGAGAGACCAAATATCCCGTCGTTGCCAGGGTGAAAGGGAACCCGTCTCCGACTTCCTCACCTGTATGCGCACCATGTTCGGCCGGGTCGAGCCACCGATGACCGAGGAGGAGCGACTAAATTACGCTCATCGTAATTTAGTACTCCGTCTGCGAGTATTAATCCTTCACAAAACGGTGCAAACGGTGGACGAGCTGGAGGAGATGGCAACGGAACTGGAGAGGAACTATGAGACGAGGGACCTGATGCCGATACCTCCCGAAAGGTTTATTTTTCCGGAGCTGGCGTACCATCCCCCCCGACCGACGCGACCGTCAGTAACGTTCGGGATCCTCGAAGGGTAACGGTCAAGCGATGATCGGGAGACCCGGTCGTTTCCGAAAGAGGGACGCTCGGGATTCCAACCGACCCCGCTCCGTCCGGCGCCCAGAACTGTCGCCCCTGCACCGTCTCCGGCACTACCGTTCTGCACAGCCGCTCCGGACGGGAGTGGCAGACCAACGGCCGAGCCGCGCGAGCGAACAGGAGCCCCGGCGGGAGGTAGCGCGTCTGGAGTAACCTGTTGGAATTGCAGTAAGCCTGGGCATCGTTCTAGAGAATGCCCGGAACCGGCAAAACTGCATTGCTTCCGATGCGGGAAACCAGGGACGACCTCTCGATTCCCACACGATTGTCCGGGAAACCCCACGCGGAGACGTTATTAAGGGCCGGGGCGTCTCCGGGACCCACGAGCCCACCCCTCTTCCACTTTCAACAGGCCCATCCGTGGCCCTTGTCGGGATTTTGTGCCTCGGCCGTATCCGGGCGAGGTAGAGGCATTCTATTAATCCGAGTAAGCATTCGGGGAAAAACCCTGCTCGCCATGGTGGATAGCGTCTCCACTAATACGTTCGTGGGGTCCTAGGGTGTCCTGTTCGTGTTGCAGCTGGGATACAGGCGCGAGAGAACAGTGGACCGCGAGAGCGTGGTGGCGAACGGGGTGAAAATTACCTGTAGAGAGGAAGTGAGATTTAGTATCGAATTAGAGGGCCATAAGTGCGAGGTCACGGCGCGAGTATTTGCGGGGCTACCGGTGCCCTTGTTATTGGGGTTGGACTCCCTGGAGCGACTCGGAGTGGTGGTGGACCATGGGCGCCTAACCTACTCCTTCACAGGATACCCTGAAAAGGAATTTCAATTTGTTAGAAGGGAGGGGGAGGAGGCAGTAGACGTTTGCACCCCCCTAACCGATTTGACGCGGGTGCAAGCCGATGTATTAGACCAATTTCTGGCGATCGAGCTTCCACTACTTCAGAGGGCTCCAAAGGTACGAGAGGCAATGTACGCGGAAGTGGACGAGATGTTGCGGGCAGACGTGATCTAGAGCTCTAACAGCGATTGGAGTTCACCGATCGTAATGGTGAAAAAACCGAGTGGCAAATACCGATTCTGCCTGGACTTCCGCCGCGTGAATAACGTTACCAAAAAGGACGCGTATCCCCTTCCGCGCATGGACGACATCCTCGATAAATTAAGAGCTGCCAAATATATTTCAACCATCGACTTGAGCCAGGCCTTTCATCAAATCCCGTTGGAAGCTTCGTCGCGGTCCATCACAGCGTTCACGGTACCCGGGATGGGACTATTCCAATTTAAAAGCATGCCCTATGGCCTAACCAATGCCCCTGCTACATTTCAGAGGCTCCTTGACAAGCTCATTGGCCCTAGCATGGAGCCACACTCATTCGCCTATTTAGACGATATCATCGTCCTGACAGAGACCTTTGAGGATCACCTTCCTTGGTTGGAGAGGGTCTTCGACCGGATCCGGGAGGCTGGCCTCCTAATTAATATCGAAAAATGCGAGTTCTGTTGCGCCGAGGTCCGGTATCTCGGATTCCTGGTCAATCGGGAAGGCTTACAGGTGGATCCGGCGAAGACCGCTCCGATTAAGGGGTACCCGAACCCTCAGAATTTACAGCAATTGCGTCGCTTCTTGGGGATGACGTCTTGGTATCGCCGGTTCATTCCCCATTACGCGACGCTGGCGGAGCCCTTAATTCGTCTTACTAAGAAAAAAGAGCGTTGGAATTGGGGGGCGGAGCAACAGGCCGCTACCGAGGAGCTAAAACGAGCCCTGATTGACCCGCAAACCTTGGCAAGACCGAACTTTGCAGAGCGCTTCACGCTGCAGACGGACGCGAGCCTTTGTGGGTTGGGGGCGGTGCTCACACAGTCGTTAGACGGGGTAGAGCACCCCATCGCCTATGCCAGTCGCACCTTGTCCAGTGCTGAGAGGAACTACACCGTGACGGAGCTGGAGTGCCTGGCCATCCTTTGGTCGGTGAAGAAGTTTCGGGGATACCTCGAAGGATACCAATTCGTAGTGATTACAGACCACGGGAGTTTACAGTGGTTGCAAAATCTCAAGGACCCGGCGGGCCGACTCGCTCGTTGGGCCTTGCAGATGATGCAATGTGACTTCGAGGTTGTGCACCGAAAGGGGGCACTACATCGAGTCCCGGATGCCCTCTCGCGGATGTACGAGTCCGAGGAGGAGTTCCCGGCGGTCGTGGTGCCCTTAGTGGAGGAGGGCCAGGCGCTCCCTTACCCGGAGGACGGGTGGTACTCAGCACGCTGGCTGGAGGTGCTCGCGAAGGGGGTCCATTGCCCGGATTGGCGGATTGTTGACGACCAGATGTATGTGCGTCGACGCATCGAGCGAGTCGCGGGGGACATAGCGGAGGAAAGCGAATGGAAGTTGGTGGTCCCCTTTCCAGCGAGGGCGGAAGTGCTGAGAGAAAACCACGACGTGCCCCAGGCGGGCCATCTGGGGATGGATAAAACTTTCCGTCGAATAGCGGCTACGTATTTCTGGCCAAGGTTGTACTGAGATGTAGTCAGGTACGTTAGGAGTTGCGATGTATGCCAGCGGACTAAAGTGGCACAATTTAGGCCACCCGGTCTAATGGGCAGACGGGTGTTGGAGGCTCCCTGGTTGGTGGTCGCGGCGGACATTATGGGTCCTTATCCTCCTAGCCGCGCTGGTTTTTCTTATATCTTGGTGATTCAAGATCTGTTCACCAAGTGGATCGAGTGTTGCGCCCTAAGGAAGGCCACTGGAAAAAGGATCACCGAGGCACTTGGGGAGCTGGTTATATCGCGCTGGGGGACACCCGAGGTAATTCTAACTGACAACGGAACCGAGTTCGTAAATCAAAGTCTGCAGGCATGGGCGGAAAGCTATGGCATATACCATACCACGACCCCTCCTTACCATCCACAAGCGAACCCTGTGGAAAGGGTGAACCGAGTCCTGAAAACTATGATTATCTCCTTCCTAGGGAATGACCATAGAGGGTGGGATGAACACCTGGCCGAATTTAGATTCGCCTACAACACCGCCCACCATTCAGCAATCGGCAGTAGTCCCGCGTTCCTCAATCTAGGACGGGTGCCCAGGCCCCACAATTTTTTTGGTTGCTCCCGGGGGGAAGGAAGGGAGATCGCCCCACTGCCGGTGGAGCAGTGGTCCGAATATATGAGGGGGGTAGAGGAGCTGCGCGGACGGGTCCGTTTCAACTTGGAGGAGGCCTATCAGCGGAACTCCAAGTATTACAATCAACGTAGGCGCGCGGTCACCTTCCAGGTAGGCGACTAAGTGTTAAAGAGGCTGCGGGTGCTGTCCTCAGCGGCGCAACACGTGGCAGCCAAACTTGCGCCGAGGTACACAGAACCGTTCCGCGTTAGCCGAGTTCTGTCCCCCGTGGTATACGGACTTACTGGACTAGACGGTTTAGTAGTTCCGAAGGTCTCAATCGAGGACTTGAAGCCATATTTTGACCTTGCCGGGCCGCCGTTGTCCACGGAAGACGGAACGGGAAACGACCTCGAGGGCGAAAGGGAGTGATGCAATTATTGGTTCTTTATGCTGGTACAATTTATGATCCATACCGAATTGTTTATTTATTGTTGGGTTTATTTATTGTGGCGTCATTGGGTGTGGAGTCCCCCCCGTTGACCCTTAATTTATTTATTTGTTTATTTATTTATTTATTGTGGCGTCATTGAGTGTGGAGTCCCCCCCATTGACCCTTAATTTATTTATTTGTTTATTTATTTATTTATTGTGGCGTCATTGGGTGTGGAGTCCCCCCCGTTGACCCTTAATTTATTTATTTGTTTATTTATTTATTGTGGCGTCATTGGGTGTGGAGTCCCCCCCGTTGACCCTTAATTTATTTATTTGTTTATTTATTTATTTATTGTGGCGTCATTGGGTGTGGAGTCCCCCCCGTTGACCCTTAATTTATTTATTTGTTTATTTATTTATTTATTGTGGTGTCATTGGGTGTGGAGTTTTCCCCGCTGACCGCTTTGAGACCGTACCCGCGTTGGCAAACATAGAGAAAAGCGCTAGCAGTTACTATGGGTCTGCGGGCGTAAGGGCTGTCGCCGGGTCCTCCTTCTTTTTGGGAAAGATCGAGTTGAGGTTGGCGTGGCCGAAATTCGCTGGCTGGGACGGCCAACTTGTAGGGTGGGGGCGTTGTCACGTGGCAAAAATTGGTGAACCCCTAAGCCACGTGGAGGTGTCTCTCTCGCTCGGCACTCAGCCCCGGACGCGGACCCATAGGAGTTGTAGAGCGAATCTGATTGTTAGCTATTAATATTTGTTTTTTTTTATTATTACATGCGAGATACACACCCCATAAACACGGTAGAGATTCGGAGGAGGGGTGTGGCGAAGAAAATACCGGCGACCCTTACGGGAAAACTAATGATTCCCGCTACCCGGAGTTGGGGGAAGTACGAGAGCTCGAACGGGGAGGTCGTGTGTTCGTCGCGACACCAGGTCATTCCGTCGATATTGGGCTCGGGTGGTCCACGGTGGAATCGCGAGTAGAGCCATGAGGGTCCTCAAAGACCTCGTCGAGTTAGCCGACCCCGGACGACTGGGCCTCAACCTGCCTCGGTTCACCAAAGCGGATCCGAAGACTCGGGGTGATGGGCACGGGACGAACAATTGCGTCCCGAGAAGTACTGGACCCCATCCCCTCGTCGTGGAGGAGTACTGGCTCTCAGCTAGGAAGGGGGATGCCGCAATTGGGGAATCGGTAGGGATACTTCCCATTGGGAATAGGAACCTCGAGGTCGTCCTCTCGCGACGTCGGGCTGGGCGACAGGCCTGGTGTGAGCGGCGACGAGCTCCCTTCGGCGATATTCACGCGTCAGAGTTAAATTCTCCCCGACTCAACAGTAACATCGCCCGTCGAACTCGCCACATACGAACACACACCCACACATGCGAAACACACCCAATCACGAACACACACCCACGCATGCGAAACATTCACTCATGCGAAACACATACACATGCGAAACATGGACTCATGCGACACACATACACTTGCGAAACACATACACATGCGAAACATTCACTCATGCGACACACATACACTTGCGAAACACATACACATGCGAAACATTCACTCATGCGACACACATACACTTGCGAAACACATACACATGCGAAACATTCACTCATGCGACACACATACACTTGCGAAACACATACACATGCGAAACATTCACTCATGCGACACACATACACTTGCGAAACACATACACATGCGAAACATTCACTCATGCGACACACATACACTTGCGAAACACATACACATGCGAAACATTCACTCATGCGACACACATACACTTGCGAAACACATACACATGCGAAGTATTCACTCATGCAAAACACATACACATGCGAAACATTCACTCATGCGACACACATACACTTGCGACACACATACACATGCGAATCACTCACCCATACGAAATACACCCATTTGCGAACACTTGGAAGCAAGATTCAGGAATTATAGGAGGGGGGTGGAGAGCCGGCGTCTAGCGAGTGAGAAGGAAAAGGGGACTTAGCCACGAGTGTCGAGCGAGACGGATTGCCGAACGGGTGAAAAGGTTGCGAGTAAATACTGCCGGTGAGTTTCGGCCAACGCATTGCCTCTTAATTGCCCGGCATTGTTTTTTTCTTTAAGTCTCGGCGGCGGCTCTCCGCCCGGCGTGCACCGCGTTCCGTGTTCTTTTTTTTTGTG
The DNA here is from genome assembly GCA_963210295.1 of Ophion ellenae. NCBI lineage: Eukaryota > Metazoa > Arthropoda > Insecta > Hymenoptera > Ichneumonidae > Ophion > Ophion ellenae. The sequence goes on from OY723395.1 coordinate 2,408,378, forward strand.
AGTGCGCTTTATTTTGATCGGGTCGCGTTGTGCGGCGGCAAGTCGGTTCGCGGCGCGGGGTATGTGGCAAGTCGCGTCGAGAAAAGGGTTACCCGCGCGCTTGTAGTGTACCGGAAGAAAGTGAAGAGATCAAGGGAGAGAGGGGAAAGCCTTTCTACTATTATAAAATAAATTGTGACCCCTCCCCGAGACTCGGGTGTTTTACGGCCCCTAACCCTGCCCCTCTACCACGACCCAAGGCTGCGGTCGGCCGGTACGGAATATCCCCCCCCCCCCCCTTCCTCTCGGCGAGCCGTTAACGCGACTGGCGCCCTTAAAAAGAAATCGCCGGGGGAAATGGGGGGATTTTTGTGACATTAGGGATACACGTCACAATATATATATATATATATATATATATATATATATATATATATATTTCAACGTTACTATGTATGTCAAATTTTCATATATATGTATGTACTGTTTTTATGTAAAAAAAGTGTTGTTTATGATCTCGTCCCAAAAAACCCGCGTTTCGATTATCCGAACTTTTGATTATCCGAACTAGTCTCAGTCCCAATTGGTTCGGATAATCGAGGTTCTACTGTATACGGAAAAAGAAATGTTGCAATTTGATTTTTTTTCATATCTCATATCGTTAAAGAGTTATCGACGAAAAACGAAAATCATCCCTATTTTCAAGGGTGCTTTTTACCCCTTAAATATTGGGTTCCACAGATATTGAAAAATACGTATGGCCTATTTTTATCTGCTCTACAAGCATACCAAATTTCATCGAAATCGGAGGGGGACACCTCGCGACTCTTCGTTGTTAGTATTTTTAAATTGCTGTGTATGCGCAACTTGGTACAGGCTCCCTACCGGGTTGCACTCACACTCTGGACACCATGATGAATATTTGGTTCGGATATCAGGTGGTGTTGTATTTTTTCCGGCGGGAACATATACTCAAAAACGAACAAAATCCCACACGAAAATGTATGTGAGACATTCCACGTCACTTCAGCGAGTAAAAAAAATCCACAAATAATTTTGAAAAATCGAGTTACTTTACTGACAAATATTCACCGAGTGTCGACACTTAACAAAAAAATGTTGATGTTTTTCTCGTTGATTACCATTTTTTAATATTTTTCCAATCGAATGGCTACATCTTTGGCAGGATTTGACGTATTTACATTCGTAAAATACGTCAAATACGTATAAAATAATTTAGACTTTATTGAGCAAGTCGAACGTCCGTTTCAGGACAAAATATGCAAAAATATTTTTTTTTCTCAAGGAAAGACACTAGTTATTTTATTTTTTAAAATTTCCCCGAATTGTGAATACGACAAACAAATTTTTGGTATTTTTTATATTATGGGATTCCTCAACACCGTGAAGTAACAGCTATTTTTATTTTTTTATTAATATTCGATCGAAGAGTGTGGAGCACTCGCTGTATGTGTAACGTCCGGAAGGGACGTGGGCATATATTTTTTTATTCCTTCCTTTTTTGCCCACGACAAGCGCAATAGCACGGAATGAGGGTAAAAAGGGGTAGTGCTTGGAATGAGTTAAAAATTCGGAAGTCATGCAGTGATTGGTATTTAGAAATAATCCGACGAATTTGTACAAACTTAACTAAAGGTTTATTACAAATAAGTGATCGGATGAATAAAGTTGCTTATACAGAAAAATTGACAATGAAAATGACTGTGAAGACGGGGGAACAATCGGATTAACATAAAATGAAATTTGTCGCTTACATTGGGCGCTGTGTTTGTGAGTGTATCAGTCTGTAGGTACGCTCGCTCGCAAGGATATAGGTTGACGCTTGCAGATAAGGGCCTCGTTGACGGACGCCACGCTTAGCGTTCGGAAAGCGGTCACCAACACCAGACTTTTGGGGCTCTGAGAGTATTTATGTATATACGCGTAGTAAACAGCACTTGAACTATTGTACGGCCTCGAGGCCGCGAGTCGACTTAACGTTTATACGACACTTCGGTCGAAACCCGAAGGTGTATAATATTCGAAACTCTATGGTACCGGTCCTACACTTCGAATTCTGTCAGAACAAGATTAAAAAGTGAAGTTAATTTGATGGAAGATTATGCGAGACTGAGATCTGTATTTGATGAAGATTGTCGAAGAACGAGAAAATTAAGAGGGGATGAAATGTAGGAGAAGGAACTTTAAGGTTTGGTCGTAATTGGTCGCGATATTCATGATTCGCAGAATCGATCTCGATCATTCCTTATATGGAATTTTCGCGCATGAAAGGTAGGGGACCTTTGTCTCGTGTTTCGGCGGAAGAGCGCATGGGATATAGAGTTCGGTATCTGAGACCTAAGCATGCGCATGATTTGTGTTATGTTAAAGATTATATTGGGTGCACGAAGAGATCGAGCGTCGGTGAGTTCTTGTTTCCTGTCGGCACCATGCTAAATAATTATCGGCCGGAACTTATTTAGGCTAGAGGCAAAGTCTTCTCGTATCGTTCGAGTGGTGCCTCGTATTTCTTTCTGAGAGTTCGATATTTACGCCTTGAAGAAATGCGAGGCATAAATATCGCATTTCGGGCGTAAATATCGCGAGGCGGACCGACTGAATAAAATAAACAAAAAATAATAAGGGTTTGGAGAATTTCCTCGGACGTGACATATGTTTACCAGGTTTTTGAAATACATATGTATTATAGAATATTAATAAAAAAAAAAATTCAAATAAAAATAGCTGTTGCTTCACGGTGTTTGAGAATCCCATAATATAAAAAATGCGAAAAATCCGTTATTCCTATTCACAATTCGGGCTAATTTAAAAAAATAAAATAACGAGTGTCTTTCTTTGAGAAAAAAAATATTTTTGCATACTTGCCCTGAAACGGACGTTCGACTTGCACAATAAAATCTAAATTAATTTTTTTTCTGGAAGGCTATAAAAAGACGCACATTTTCGTATTTTACGAATGTAAATACGTCAAATCCTGTCAAAGATACAGCCATTTGAATGGAAAAATGTTAAAAAATGGTAATCATCGAGAAAAAACGTCAGAATTTTTTTAAAAATTTCGACACTCGGTGAATATTTTTCAATAAAGTAACTCGATTTTTCAAAATTATTTGTGGATTTTTTTTTACTGGCTGAAGTGACGTGGGATGCCTCATATGCAGCTGCCGCTATGAAAAAAAATGGCTCAAAAAAAAAAATTCAACTCATCGAGGTTCGTTACATTTCGAAAGATAATGTCAAGATGTTTTCATGCGAGTCCACCCGTCACGAATCTCGCCAATACTTAAGACAGGTCTCGACAAGTCGGGGTTAAAGCATGTTGCCTTGGTCTACATTCGTAGCCACTCGCGATGGGAATTGTTTTTTTATGGCTTTGGTATTCAAAACATGCATGGAAAGGACATACTTATTGAAAAAAACGATCAACTTTAGGGGTCTATCGTCAAAGGCCTTTGGCGCCGATGGACCACTTGAGCTGCAGGACCCATAAAATACACCTTCGACCTGATGCATCCTTTTTCCCTGTGTTTTGCCTAGTGTTGTTCAGGGAATCGGTACCGACGGGTTATCGGGAAACTCTGGCGTTTTTCCCGAGAGAGAGAGGGGATAACCGTTTTTTTTCCTGAAGGGAGGGTATTTTAATGATCCACGGCCCTCAAAACTGGCCGCACTTTCCATGAAACAGTCAGTCGGTTAACATCGTGGAAGTTTTTCGTACTCGTTAATATGGAGAACTCTGGCGTTTTTCCCGAAATACAGGGGATATACGGTTTTTTTTTAATCTGAAGGGAGAGTCTTTCTTAATGATTCACTGCGTTCAAACTGGCCGCACTTTGCATGAAGCAGTCAGTCGGTTAACAGCGTGGAAGTTTTTCGTACTCGTTAATATGGAAAACAACATGGAACAAATCTTTCATGACAAGCCGTGCTTTTACGCTCTTTCGAAGATTTTGCTGTGTGGGAGCAACGATGCGTCGAGTTTATCGAAGGGCTGGAAACACAAAGCCGGTTTAAGCGCCCGTAATTATTAATTGGACACCAACACTCGGTGATGGTGGCTGGGCTTTGTGAAAAATACTTTACCTTACAATTACAAAAAGACCTTACGGTAAATGTGAATAAGTATAATCCGATGCGTGCCGGGTGCTCCATATCACTGCCGCGGGAAATAATAATGAAGAGGGCAGTCATTAACGTCAAATCGAACGATAATGCATGTTTCGCATGGGCGGTTGTCGCCGCTCTATACCAAGCTGAACGAAAGAGTGACCATCCAACTTCATATCCACGTTATTCGACGGTACTGAATCTCCAGGATATCGAATTCCCGGTGACGATACATCAAATTAAAAAGTTTCAATCTTATAACAATTTATGGATCAACATGTATACCACCACCAAAAAGGACATTGTTCCAATACGGGTCAATCAACACAAGAAGGAAAAGCACATCAATTTGCTGTACGTGCAAGATACTGAGGACAACAATGTCGGGCATTTCGTATGGATCAAGAACCTGTTGAGACTCGTGACGAAGCAACTGAGAAACAAGGGGCATAAAAAATATATATGCGATCGGTGTGTAAATTTAACATTATTAATACATGAGCATTGTGATGTGATTTTTTGAGTCACGTCACAGAAATGCTACCGATGATCAAGATATGCTCTCGATGCCCGGGTTGCGACCCATCCGTTAGTGATAAGGGTTCTTTCACTAGAATGTTTGTCTTGTTACGTTTGAGGTTTTGGGTTGTGTTTCCGTTTTGGGTAGGTTGGCGTGCGGAACTCGGTCCTCCATGTTACCGACGAGAAAAGGTCCCGATTTGTTACCGTTCCGTTTTCGGGGTAACTCGGGCAGAAAATATAGATTCCGAAAGGAATATTCTATCAGAATATTCCAGCTCCCGAAATAATATTTCAGCTCTCGATATTATACGAGATAAAGTTCTCGCTTGAAACGGCGATTTCGCATGGTCCGATGCCGCGAGCGTGTTGACATTTTTTCTGTTAACGCGCTCTGTCTCGCTCTTGCATAATCCCTCGCACGCCGGCCTTGGTCGCGCGAGGTACAGAGTCGCTACCGAATCTTCTCGTGAGAGGGTTGTCTCCCAAATCGCGATCGCTCCCGATTTTAGAGATATCATGACAGAGTTGTCGATTAGACGCCGCGATGGAGAGACGTGTCGTGTCTCTCTCGCGCCCGTGACGTCGCGTTCTCGCGTTAGAGGCACGTCGTCGTGCTCTCTCGATCTCGGTCGTGTGACGTTTCTGCGTGCATTTCGCGTTCGCGTTAAGTTTCGTCTACGTAAAAAGTTCCCGGGTGGTTAATCCACCGGTTCCCGCACTATAAAATAAAACATGTTTTTATTTTATTAGTGACGTTACCGTCATCGCGATAGTGACAGATCCCGCGCTCGCTCACGCTACTCCCCGGTGAATCCCGACCCCTCTACCATATCCCACAGCCTGAGCGGCCGTACTTTACCGCAACTGTTCTTTCCCGTGTAAGTGCATCCTGTTTAGTCCGGTTAAACGATTCCGGCGGTCGAAAATCGAGGAGGCCTCCAGACTCCGAACCCGGTCAGAATTCCGAGAGACCAAAAATTAAGGAGAGCTCCAGTGTCCGCCTGGTGGGTCGGGTTTGATCACCCCGACCCCAGTTTATTCCGGTTGAGACGACCGGAAAAACAAAGTCTCTGGCGCCCCGGGTACTGCGGATGCACGCGCACGGAAGGAACGGCCGAAGGTGACGGATTTCTCGCACCAGATCCCGGTTTGAGTTCTCGTTCAGTTCCCGTTTCCGGTTAGAGAAAATAATCCCCGTCACAGTATATATCTACTTTTAAAAAAATTCTTTATTTTTTTGCAGGAGTTTGCACCACTTCGTATCGGAGGAAAAATTGTAATCGCATGAGGTCGAATGAAGAGCAATAAATGACTGCGCGATTCGACTATCAAGAGACACCGACAAATGGCTCCAATTCACCAACATTAGTCGGAAAGAGCGACATCCCTTTATTGTGTATGCTAAATTGGAGTGTTTGTTAGCAAAGACCGATGAAAAGAACCAAGCAAAAGATATGTATCAATACCATGAAGTGTTTAGTATCGGGTATTACGTGTGTTGTTCGTATGATGAATCACTATCTTCATATCACTCACGTCGCAGTACACATTGTGTATCGTGGTTTGTCGAAGAGCTAAAAAATCTAGCACTGCGTATAAAAGAAATTTTCTGCGACATCATGCCGATGATATATTTAACACCGAGTGAGTGGCCAAGTTTTCGAGCAGCGACTCAATATCATATATGTACGAAACCATTTGCGCAAGAAGATATACATGTTCGAGATCATTGTCATCTGACTTGGCGCTGTAGAGGCCCTGCCCATTACAACTGCAACTTAAATTACAAACAGTCATTTTTCATTTCCACATTTTCCCCCAATTTATCAGGTTTTGACGCGCATTTTATAATCAAGGAAGTAGCCACAGCGTTCGAAGGAAGAACCGATGTGCTTTCAATCACAAAGGAGAAATGCATCTCCTTCGCGAAGCATGTTGAAAGTAAAGACGATTTAAAACACAGGATCAGAATTGCCTTCATCGATTCATACAAATTCCTCAACACCAGTCTCGACAAATGAGCATAATTTTTTACCGAGGACAAACCCAAAATTTAACGCATGCAATATCCAACCCTTTCGACAGACGATTACAATTTGCTGGCGCGAAAAAGGGTCTTCCCTTATTAGTATATAGATGACGCGACTAGGTTGGACGACACTTGGCTACCACCACGTGACGCATTCTACAGCTCCCTGACAGATGTTACAGTATCCGAGAGCGAGTACCTACATGCCGAGAAGGTTTGGAAGCGGTACTCCATTCGAACGCTGCACGGACTGTAGTACAGTCATTTGGTGCTCAAAAAGGGGGTTACCTGGAAAGTTTTCCGGGATTTTGAAGATTGGTGATGTTATAGATTCCGACGTGCTCTTTCCGACTTTTCACTTTGCCACCTCGTAACTTTGCCGCTCGTGCCTCCATATTGAAAAAATGGCGCTCAAAAACAGTTTTTTTAAACAATAACTCCTTTCTGACTCATTTTACGATGAAAATAGGTATGTAGTAAATTGAACTAGAGAAAATTTCCTACAATTTATTTAGTAACCTTTTTTTTTGTATAATCAATAGTTTCAGCGTACGAGAGCCGCAAACCAAGATACGTCTACACCAACGCGCATTTTTCATATATATTAACGAAAAATATTTAACTACGCGGTAAATACCCGGTGAACTACTGCCTGTAAGGTTCATCGCAGGTATAAAGGGACGCGTCGCCTTGGCGTCCCCTTGACGCCGCCCCCCCCCCCTTCCACTGTACGGAACCTCTGCTGACAGAGCTCAAATATTCTGCCTAAATCATCAGTATAAGTTTATCGTCCTACAGTGTCGTTCGCATTTATAGAGCCATGGCTTCGAAGGAAGTGAACTGTTTTATTTGTGAAAATTCATTGCAAGGAAGTAAGGTGTTTGAAGTGAAGGAAAAAGGATTAGAGACTTTTCGTAAGTCAAGTATTCAAAGAAAGGACAATAAGAGAAAACTTTTGGAGGGCCTGAGATCGATAGTGGGTCACGATGTGTGTCGAAAACGATATAATAATGAGAAATTAATCTCTGCTTCTTTGCATAGAGGAAGCGATGTCGCGACTTACCATCCAAAACTGCGATCCACTACCCCAACATTCTCATTCAGAGATCATTATTTTTTGTGCAGTCCTAAAATAACACCAGAGTTTATATCGAAACAAAAACAGGCACGCTTGTTAACGATGAAAGACACCGTTTCAGAACTTGCTAGAACTCGTAATGATGATTGGGGTCGAGCGGTTACTGAGCGTCTCGAGCCCGTTTATGATTTGGTCGCAGTCGATGCACAATATCACAATTCGTGCATTTAAAAATTGTACCACGCACCCCCAACTGGAGCAATAAAAAAGTGGTCCGTATGCAAACGAGATCGAAACTGCGATTCAGTATATTTACTCCTATCTCGAGCAGAATTCTGAAGAATGTCAATTTTCTCTGGACGAACTGATGACCAAAATTGAAGGTGATTACCGCCCACACAGGAAAACGGTGAAATCACAACTTCTAAAAAAATATGGTGACGATATTTGATTGCCTTCACAGCCAATAAGGCTCCTGTAGTTTGTTTCCGAAACACAGGGTACAAGTTATTGACGGAAGCCTGGTACAATAAAAAAAGAGACGACAAGGCAGAAGAATGTCGGTGTATCGTCAAAACAGCTGCATCAATCGTTATAGAGAATATTTGCTCCACGGTCTACGAGACAAAACAATATCCTCCATCAGATAATTTTTTTCAAGAAATTGCGTCAGATATACCTAAACTTTACGCGTTTTTCTGGATAATATAATTTTGAAGAGCAAACGTGCGTCACTCGAGAAATGGAAGAAACAAAGCATTGCTCTCGCACATTGCATAATTGCCGCAGCAAGGCCGAAATCTTTCGTGTCACCCATGTAGGTCGGAGTAGCAGGATTTTTGTTTCAAAAGTATGGATCTCGGCAATTAATAGATACATTATCATCTCTCGGATTTTTCTCCTCGTACACCGAAGCAATGCTTTTTGAAGTTTCAGCTATAATGCGCTCACCGTTGGATATCGATGATAACGCACTTTCGCAATTTGTTTTCGACAACGCTGATTTCAACACGCAGACATTAGATAGTAATAATACTTTTCATGCTATAGGCGGTATCCATTGTATAACTCCTAGAAATGCTATCGCTCCAGATCAAAATATTGAACGATTGCAGCAAATGCCGTCTGCACAAGTTGTAAGTCAATTTGGCATCGTTGCATTAAAAACATTTGACAAAAGAAACGTTACGTTTCATCACTAAATCATTCGTAGGATGCGTGCCCTTCATTAAGGCGTTACCCCCACTTGTAGCGCAAAACAAGGCCTTTTTCATGATTTGTTTTTAAAGAAAACTACAAAACTTTTTTAATCGATTAATATACCATCTTAAACAACACATCTTGAAGAACTTTCAGTAATTTTCTTATTGAAAAATATTACATTGTTTAGTGGCAAATGGCCGTCAATTAAATAATGTTTTTATATACACGGTTTGCGGTGACCAACATTGCGGCGAAGTGGATCATCTGAAAAAAATGCGGATGGATTTAGTCAAATATAAGTATAAACTAGTATTTAATCGAAGCATTTTAGAAAATATTCATTTTTCACAAAATGGCGGACGGTCAAAGTTAATGGTTCGATTTTAACGAAAAAAACGGCCATTTTTTTCGAAAAAAAAATCGAACGATTGAAGACTACATTTTTATGTATTAAATAAGCCTGCAAAATTTCAAGAAGATCGGTTCATTAGTGTTCGAGTAATCTTGGTCACCGACTTCAGAAATGCCATTTTGAGAAAAACGCGGTTAAAGTTTCAATTTCAGTTCACACGAAGATAATTTTTTTTTTTTGTAAACTTACATAGAGTCATCTATTCCGGGCCCATCCAGAAGTTCTTCCGCCGACGATGCCGCTTGCAAAACGGAAATTTGGTGTTGCCTTCGTAACATTCTTCCTTCAGGAGTGCTCTCGGCCGCACGTCTCTCTGCCAGTGCAATCCGTGCTTCGTCCATTTTATCAGCGTATTCGTGCGCGTTGTGTCCACAGCTCACTCCGATTGAGTTCAAATAAAATAATAATGATTTTGAACCTTCGTTGAATAGTCCAACGGCAATATAAGCTGCTAAATTTACAACGATTGCTCCACTCGAGACGATTTTTGGGCTGATTTTCCAAATAAGTTGGTTGAAGCTTTCGTTGTTATTTTGATTGAAGCCACCGACGCATCTTTCGAGTAAAGTTTCCTTACTCAGATCGTTGTATATAGGTCTGATGGCATCCAATACATTTGATGGAAGTGGTTTGTTATCGTGTTGGAAAGCCTCGTTTCTCGCCTGAGCTCGTTGATACGAACACCACGATTCTTCACCGGTTGGACATCTCTCATGGTGTGGATTTGCATCGGTTGAACTGTAATGATCGAAGGTCACCCATATTGCCTCATGCATATCGTGAACAGAAGCAGAATGGCGTGGAATAGCAAGTCCATAGTACACAGTGAGCTTGTCAGTAAATTTTCCTGTCAGCTGTCCTTTACCACCAAGCTTTTTTTTTTTTTTTTTTTTTACTAAATTACGAAGGCGGGATACTATACGCTTTTGGACGTGACCGATGCATTCTTTTTTTATAACTTCTACGTCGTCATAAGGATGAGAATTTACTAGCCCAATGTACGTTTTCGAATCTCCGTCTCCAATATAGTAACGGTACAGGACATTATATTTTTCTATTGAACGCTTGAAGATTTCGATAATGGAGTCCACCTCCATTTTTTCCGAGAGCCAGTAATTTGCACTGCAGTTATCTTCGTGTGTTTCATACCATTGTTCGTATTCCGCATCATTTATTCACACATTTTACAATACGCACTTTTTACCACAAGATCAAGTACTTTTCCACTGTAGTAGCCTATGACTGATGTGACTCCGAACAACGACGTATATCCTCGCTTCCTCCAGGATCCATCTCCGGAAACTGTTAATTGAGGAGTTGCATCGCCTTCTGCATTAGGTGTATCTTCAATTTCTTCTCGTACGGCTTTTTTAATTATTACATCTGCACATGTTTTCACAGACTCATAAATACTTTTCAAAATTATTGACTATGTAGTCTCGGTAAGAAACCTTGGCATGTCCATAAGTCCGCAAAATTTTTGTGCTCCAGCCAATCCTATGCCGAGAACTCGCATGGTGAATATAAATCGACGATTTATTTCATACGAATGTTCCAAAAAAGGAGAACATGGTATCAAATTATCTGCACATGAGTCACATTTCACAACGATTTTGAAGCCTAGTCCTCTTGCACTTACCGTTTCAAATGTAATATTTCCATTACACGTTTTGCACTTCACTAAATTTGAAATAGCCGCAAACACAACCCAAAAGTTCAAAATCCGATATTCAATATTAGGACTTTGATTCACAGTCATATCAATATTATTTTTCAGTTTCTTCGCAGACGTGCTGAAACTTTCAGTTTCCGTTTCGGCCAGGTTGGGGTTAAAAACACCCTTCTTTTTTTTTGGTCGAGATTTCCGTAAATTCTCACTGCTTCTTGTTTGTCGCGAACCGTTTTTTCGATCAATTTTTTAATGTAACATGAATAAAAACTGCGCTTATAATATTATGAACGGCGGAATATACGTCTTATATAGTCGAACTTTCAAGCTATACTGACGAGTTTAGACCATAACAGACAACGAAAATACGTTTTGATAAATTCCAGTCTATTATATGAACGTTGTGAATGGCAGGTATACGACCCTTTTCATCGAACAATGCATTGAAGGTCGAAGGGAGGGTCGAGCCCGCCAGACGGCTGACTAGCCGGTCGTTTACACAACAGATTCTTCTCTTTCAACGCTCATATCTCAGTCAATTTTGTTCGGATCGAATTGAAATTTTAAGGACATATTCTCAAATACTTATACTTCAAAAAAATGCAATAAAAAAAATCGATTTTTTCAAAATCGCAAGTGGGGGTAACCCCTTAATGCTCCACCGAGTATTTGCGACGCAATTTTGACTGCTCTCTTATCTGCTTTTGAAAAATGTGAGTCATTACACCAGCACACTTGTTTCATTACGTTTGACCACCCCCTGTATTTCAAAATACGGGAAATCGTTTCCTCGTACGGTGAGGACTCCAAATTAAATAACGTTGTTGTAAGACTGTGTGGATGGTGGATTCCATTTATTAATGTCGTTCATGGGATCCATCGGATACATGATGACTGGGAGCGGATTGAAAGAGCTCTTCAACACCATTTACGCATTGAATTCAATCGAAAAAATTGTAGCAGGACACGCGTTTACGCGTGCGGTGAGAGCACATACATTGACTCATCTTTCAATTGCTAAAATTGTCATGCAGTCAATAGATTTTACACCGGATCTGAGTGCAGAATTAGAAAGAATTCTATATAATTTCGACAGGTCAGTGGTACTTGTGGCAGACCAGGAAGAATGCTTCAAAGAACTTGCTGAGAAATTTGAGAACCAACTGATAAAATTTGAACAACGCGGTTCTACAGCGAAATTATGGTCGCAATATTTCCGCATGGTGACGCTTGAAAAACAATTCATGGAGGCAGAAAGAATGGGCAACTGGAATTTACATCTTGATACTATCCAGAAAATGCTCCCTTATTTTCATGCCAGTGGCCACTTATTATATGCAAAGTCTTGCCACTTATATTCGATGAACTCGCAAAACCTCGTCCATCAAGGATAGCCAAGCGAAGGAGAATGCGCTAAATGTTGTAATAGTGCATTACACGTGGATTAGGCCCACTGGCGATACCACAAAAAAAAACGCGCCACTTACTCTACCTCATGGTGGTGTGGAAATAAGTTATTTGGCAAAAACGCGTGTTGAAGTAGACTTTGCGGCGCTTGCACGCTAAAACTATTGATTCTACAAAAAAAAACGTTGCTATTTAAATTGTAGGAAATTTTCTCTAGTTTAATCTATTGCATAACTATTTTCATCGTAAAATGAGTCGGAAAGGAGTTATTGTCAAAAAACTGTTTTTGAGCGCCATTTTTTCAATATGGCGGCGCGAGCGGCAAAGGTACGAGGTGGCAGAGTAAAAATTCGAAAAGAGCACGGAAAAATCTATGAAATCACACATTTTCAAAACTGCCGGAAAACTTTCCAGGTAAAACTACCAAATGACTGGAGTACTGGTAAAACAACCAAAAACCTGGCCATAAATCAAATTTCTCGAAATGGTCTAGTAGACTTCAAGCTTAATCCCATAAAAGGTAGATACTCCACGTCTCACTAGGCAAAATCTCTACCTGATTCCGAGTCCCCGTCTGCCACACGGGCAGTCTGTAGTTTTACTGTATTTCAACGTGTATTTATTCTTTGTTACCACAATACATTTTTTCCTCATATAATTATATTTGTTATTCTTCTCCTTCCCCAAATATCTTCAAAATTTATGTTTTTTTATGAAAAGTATCATTTCTCGTCTTCGAAAAGAATTTATCCAAATTGATGACTAATGCGGTGTTTGGCAAAACGATGGAGAATGTGCGCAATCATGTAGATGTAAAGCTTTTGACAAAATGGGAGGGCAAGAATGGCGCTGAGGCAATGATTGCAAAGCCAAACTTCCACAGCCGAAGTATTTATTCTGAAAACCACGTTGCCGTACAATTGCGCAATCTCGAGATGAAATTCAATAAGCCGATATATGTGGCTTTGTGCTTACTCAACATATCCAAAACGTGCTTTTATGGATTTCATCACGCGTATATGGAACCTTTGCATCGCAAAAAATGTAAAGTGATGTTTACCGATATAGATAGCCTCATATATAACATTAAGAGCGAAGATGTGCATGCAGACATGAAGCACGACCTTGCAAAATTTGATACGGGCGATTATTCAAAGGATAATAGATATGGTATGCCGCTTGTCAACAAAAAGGTCATTCAAGACGAATGCAATGGAGCAATCATGGCCGAATTTATTGGACTTCGATCAAAAATGTATGCAACACATGTCGAAGGTAAGAATTACACTAAAAAAGTTAAAGGTATCATTGTGGTAATGACAATCACGTTTGACGAATATGCTCAATGCTTCAAGGGATATATTTAAATGATGCTTAGTCAATCGTGTATCCGATCGAAGTGGCACAAGGTCTACACTATTCGCGAGACGGAAATCGCTCTAAGTCCTCATGATGATAGTCGGTGTATCATACCTGGGACCTCTGAAACCCTACTATGGGAGAATTACAGCATACCATCGTAAAAATTATGTACATGTTTTTTTATAAAGTCGATGGATAATTATATACGTTTTTGTAACTATTAATTTGATGTATAAAACTTGTGCAAATTATATATATATTTTTTGTAAATATTAACTCCATGTAAAACTTGTCAAAATTATGTACATTTTTGTTGTAAATATATGATCTTGTAAAAATGGATTTTTGCCTGCAAGTAAACGGCTTTTTCTTATCCATGCGTACCTATTATTTTCCTCATCCTCATATACTTTTGGAGAGAGAGCAAAAAAAGGATTAGAGAAGGAGCACCACGTGCGGCAGGGACGGGGAGCGGTAGAAAGTCATAAAAATTTCGGTCACATTTTCTTTATTGTCAACTACAAATCGAACTTACTTATCCAACTATTGTGGCTATTGTCGAAATCTAGCCACTTTACAACCATTTTATTACCGCGCTTCTTTAATACTGCTTCAATGAGATAGATATCGAGGTGCTTGACACTGAGAAGCGCTTGTTCGTAGAAGCCACCAGCGATCGGTTCATTTTTGTGGTCTTTCAAACGATACGTCACCGGGTGAGTTTTTTCACATGAGATGTCGTAAATATTTCTCTTGTGCAGTGTGGCGTGTAACCCTTTTCGAAAACACTCTCAAATATGTTGATTCTCACTTTATCACCAATGTTCAATTACGGTGATATTTTCATTGGTGGTCGACGCTTAATGAAAACCTGCTGCAATTGCTTCTCATTTTCCGCGTTGACATTCCTTGGTTTCATCTTAATGATGCGATGTACAAAATCGTTGTACTCGGCTCTTAGGTGCTCAAGAATATCGATCCACCTATAATTACCGCCAATACTAAATTGCATCCACATCTTGTTCTTCAATGTACGATTAAAACGCTCGCAAATGGGTGCCTTCAAGTTGCTATATGTTGAATACATTTGAATATTGTATTTTTTCATGATGGCCTTAAGTCACAATTGTAAAATTCTTTTCCACGATTGACGTGTAAGTTCTGCGGTATGCGTCCCATAACGAGTATCGACTTCAGCTTCGAGCTGCTGCATCTTTGCTATTCTTACTCAGCATTGGCACGGCCCAGACAAATTTTGAGAATGTATCGATGACGGTGAGGAAAAAATTGTGTTTGGAGTTTTGCCGCGCGTATGATGACATATCGACGAGATCGGCTTGTCAGGTTTCGTCCAAGCCGCGGATGTTTACATGTCAACGCGGATAGTTTCGTCGAGCAGGCTTATGTAGCTCCAGCATGAGAGCACTGTTTTTCTTCTTCATTTGTAGAGCGGATCGTTGTGGGTGTTAGAGGATGCGCATGGTAGATTAGTGGGTGTCAGCAGTCTTTATAATACGCTGCTTATTCATACTGTGGTGCGAACATACTGCATGATGAAGAGGGCTATGATTTTCTAGGGGGCGAGTTCGTTAGGCGAGTGACGATGAGTGAGGGTGGCATACCGAAGTGTTTTTCACGTGTTCAGAGCTTATGTGACGACGGGGGGTGTGGTGGTTTTGCTGATTAAATATTCGATTTTTCGAAAACGCGACGATTGGCTTGTTTTTGCTGTCTTTTTCGGAGGGGTTTTTATTTTTGCATCTGCTGGAGGGTGGTTTTATTTAGATAGTCAGAAGATTTTTCGAGCCCAAGTTGCGAGGTCTTCTCACCAACCGTACGAATAAAAGCCGTATCTCGAATTTCAATTTGTTGTTATTGTGTGCAAACGGTAAAAACTCTCATCAAAATAGCCATAACGTTGAGGTATTACCCAATTGAACTGCAGTACAAAACACATCAGACCAGGATTTCGGAATATATCAAATCGACCAACCACACCGCACCAGTCACACCAGCTTACGGATTCGTGAAAACAAGAGAACCTGGACGTATCTCACTACCAATCTCAAACCACCTACATCAACAAACAATTGCTGGTTTGGTTTTCCCCGTCAAAATCAACAAGATAGACGAGCGGGGTGCTTTGTCCGCACCGGTATGCATACCCGTGTGACTTAACTTTGAATATCAACAAATACAATCCAATGTGCGCCGGTTGTTAAATTACGATGTCCCGGGAAATAATGCTGAAGAAAGCGGTGGTGAATATAAAGTCAAGGGGTAACGCATGTTTCGCGTGGTCGGTGGTCGCTGCTCTTTACCCAGCGAAAAAGAATGTGGACAGAGTAACTTCGTATCCACACTACTAAACCGTTCTGTAGCTCCACGGCATTGTTTTTCCCATCACTCTCGATCGAATCAAGCCATTTGAATCGCAAAACAACGTTTTGCGAACTATTAATGTATTTACAAGGGAAAAGGAAAGCAACATTCCGATTTGAATATGCGACCAAAAGCTGGTCAAACACATGAATTTATCGTACGTGAAGGATTCGTCGGACCACAGTATGGGACACTTTGTATGGATAGAAATTTATCCCTGCTCGTGAGCCCGCAGCTGAGTAAAACAGCCGGCAAAAACACATCAGCGATCGGCGAGTAAAAAGAAGTCTACTCGAGAATATACTGCAACGGGTCTTAATTGGTTACAAAGAAATGTATAGGTTCGGGACTCGAACAGGGAAGAAATTAATATAAACTCAGGTGTTTTGGGTATTTTTTAACAAAAAATATGATTTATTCAGTTTTTATGGCTCGATATAATTTAAATATAACGCTATGTATAAGTGTAGTGTGTTGGTCGTGTTGTTTTTGTACTTTTCCGCAATGTTTTTCTCCGTCGGTAAATGTTCACTTCGCGTAATTACTCGGATGGTAAACCCTTCCGGGCGCGACCTGTATTGATTATCATGGGCCGATAAATTTTCCCCCTCCCTTACTCGCCCTATCGATCGCGGCTCGGTGAATCGTGACGCGCTGGCTCGCTCAATGTTTACGTCGTATCGGTGGAGGTGTGCGTATGTTTGTTGTGTTTTTGCGGGAGTATCGTGACGCTTGCAGATTAAAAATACCTCTTCGCCCTTTATGCTCTCCTAATATAATTTTTCTGCTTAGTTTGCGATAACTGATTTTCGCGCTTTATTTATCGACTTTCCGCATCTCTCTTTTTATTTTTATTTGATTTTCCAAGATTTTCTCACTTAAGACTAAAAAAAGATTGTTCCAATTCTTCTTCTTTTTTGTTCCTTAACGTTCCGTGTTCCAGACGTTTCCGATCCACGAGGGATGTACTTGGTCCAGCAGTACTAGTTAACTTCAACAAAAAATGAAGAGCGCTTTCTAATGCCTTTTAGGCGCAACTCCGTTTTTTCCTTGTTTCTCAACGTTCCGTGTTCTCAGCGTTTCCTTCCACTAGGGATGTACTTTGCCAAGCAGTACTAGTCGATCAACGAGGAATGAAAGAAGTGCTCGTTCTAATGCATTTTAGGCGCGACTCCTTGTTTCTTTTGTTTCTCAACGTTCCGTGTTCTCAGTGTTTCCTTCCACTAGGGATGTACTTTGCCAAGCAGTACTAGTCGATCCACGAGGGATTCAAAGAGTGGCATTCCTCCAAAATTCCCGTCCTTTTATACTCTGATTTGACTGCTTTTTCTTTCCCCTTTTTCTCCGTCTTCCCTTAATTAGATTAGTGGGATATCCTGATTTTACCGTTTCTTCTTCCTTAATTCAATTAGTAGGCTTATCCGGTTTTGACCGGATTTTCTTCCCCCATCTCTTCTGTATTCCTCTAATTTAATTAGTGTGCTTATCCTGATTTTACCGGTTTTTCTTTCCCCTTCTCTTCTGTCTCCCAAAATCGGTTAACTCTTTGAAATTGTGGTGGGGTTATTCGTTGATGAGACGGACTTGTACGTCTCAATACATATGAGTAATTATGTACTTTGATTATATAATTCGTTCCATATGCCATATGCCATATGCGTGAGAAAACATTTGCCGCAGACGACATACGTGTTCGTGACCATTGCCATCTGACCGGACGTCATGGAGGTCCCGCCCACTTTAATTGCAATTCGAATTAGAAATTGTTTTTTTCATACCGTAGTTTTTCATAATTTGTCCGGCTATGGTGCGCAGTTTATCATTAAGGAACTAGCCACAGCATTCGAAGGGAACACCACCGTGGTGCCCATAAAGAAGGAGGAATACATTTCTTCCACAAAAACAGTTTGAACGACAGACAAGTCACATAAGATTCAATTACACTCCATCGATTCATACAAATTTCTCAATGCAAGTATGGATAACCGGCCTCATTTATGACAGTAGACACATTAAAAATGTTACGGTCGCAATTTTATGGCATACCTGCTGACAATTTCATCCTATTAACTCGACAGGGTGTCTTCCTCAATGAGTATATCGATAGTTCAAACAGACTGGAAAACTATCACATACCGCCACGAGACACATTTTACAGTACTTTGACTGGTGACATTGTAAGTGAGAACGAATACGCTCACGCCGAGAATATATGAAACGGTTTTCTATTCAAACGATGGGTGAATATAGTGACTTGTACATGAAGACTGTTGTTTTGTTACTGGCCGATGTTTTTGAGAACTTTCGCAATAGCTGTATCGAGAGTTACAGGCTCAACCCCGCTTATCACTGTACTCTCCCCGGAGTCACATGGGATGCAATGTTGAAACATACATGCGCTAACTGCGAATTGTTCACCGACGTTGACATGGTATTATTTGTTAAACGGGGTATACGCGGTGGTCTAAGTCGGTGCTTAAATAGGTATGCCTGCGCCAATAACAAATACATGGCATCGTTCGATCCATCATGGTCCTCATCGTACTTGATGTATTTCGATGTAAATAATTCGTATGGATGGGAAATCTGTCAACCATTGACCGATGGTGATTTTCGATCGGTCAATGACTTGTCGACAATCGATTTATGATTGATCACGCTAGATTCACTGACCGATTACATTTTTGAGGATGACTTAGAGTATCCGGAATGTCTACACAGTGCATATACGGACTTCCCATTTTGTTCAACACATGGTAAACCACCTGGTGGGCAATACAAAAAACTGCTTGCAACTGCGCATAACAAGGAACGGTATGTTATTCATTATCGCCATCTACAGCAGTGTGCACGCCACGATCGCAAAATCATTAAAAATCATAGAATACTCCAATTCTCCCAATCACCCTGTATACGAACATATATCAAGCTCAATACGCAGCTCCGGACCGAAACGAAGAATGACTTTGAAAAAATCTCTATAAATTGATAAATAATGCGTTTTTTGGGAAAACTATGGAAAATGGACGCAACCATGTAGACGTTAAGCTTTTAACACCGGGGGAGCTCAGGTACGGTGCAGAGGCAATCATTTCCAAACCAAATTATCATCGCCGGAGTTTTTCTCTTCAGAAAGCCTTATTGCTGTCAAATCACGCAAGCTCGAGGTGCAATTCAATAATCCAATGTATGTATGTATGTCCATACTCGACATACCGAAGGCATGATTATATGACTTTCATTATGAGTGAATGATGTCTCTGTATAAAGTCAAATGTACAGTTTTTAACACCGATATGGAAAGTCTCATGTACAACATTGAGTGTGAGGGTGTGTATGACGCCATGAAGTGTAATATCCATCGTTTCGATATCAGCGAGTATCCGGGGAGCAATGGGTATTATATACCGCTTGTCAACGAAAAAGTTCGGCCAGCAATCATCCATACGATCGAAGTTGCATGACCGGTACACCATCAACGAGACAAAAATTGCTCCAAGTCCACACGATGATAAACGGTATATCATACCCGGAACCACGAAAACGCTATCATGGGGGATTATACACTAAGCGCAACAATTAAGGGATCACTATTTTTTCGACGAAAAATAGCCCTTTTTCAAACTGCTGTAACTCGGTGAAAAATGGTCGGAGAAAAAATTGAAAAAAAAACCATTCTGTAGTGTAAACCTTCGACTTTGATAATCTGATTACAAATAAGTTCCGTTTAAATAAAGAAATTCGTTGTTAAACAAAACAAAACACAAAATCAAAAAATTTGCTCGAGTTTGACAAGGTACACGGGGAACAGAAATTTTTTTTTCGAAAATCTGTTTCGACCATTCGAAAGCTTGTATCTTTCCCAACAATTTGCTTTTTTTCAATTTCTGTGCGATTTTTTTAGCCAAGTTATCGCAGCTTTACGAAAAAATGCATTTTTCAACTTTGACCGGTCATAACTCTGGTCCAAATCATCGCACAGCATCCAAACCGGCATCGTTGGAAAGATTGGATTTCCCCCTACAAAACTGTTTATTTTTCGTATTTTTCAGAAGCCGTTTTCAACATTGTAAAACTGATTGTTTAAAAGTGTGTAAAATGCCCATTTTTACACTTTTTTGTTTATCATGTTATAACATTACAACAAATGCAGAGGCACCAAAGGTTTTTGCGTTTTTTTTTAGTTCAGGGTATGTAGAAATACTCCACCAAATAGCAGATCGCTGCCTTTATGCTTTATTCGGGTTGCAACCCCATTCTTTTGGAGAAAATCGAGATCCGTCAATTTTCACGAAAATCGAGGTTTCTCAGGTATGTCACATCCGGAAGGGATGAGAGCATAAAACTTTCGTTTCCCTCTTTCTTGCCTACGCCAAGCGCAATAGCACGGGATGAGGGTAAAAGGAGAATGTGTGAAACGGGTGTTCTCGGTCTCGAGTGCCTAGATGGTCAAGAGATATATGAGTGATTGCAACAGATGTAGCTACCGTTTACAAATTTTCGTTTATTACCCAGTGCCGTCCACTTGGCCGGTCGGAAACATGGAAAGAGTACAGCTCGGCAGATTAAGAAAATGATACAAAAAAATTTTGCAGTTAGCTTACGTTCGCTGGATGACGGTCCTCCGGACTTCGGTGAAAGGGCCTTCGCTCTCGGCCTGTTACGCTCGCCTGTACAATGTCGGTCGATGGGCCGCACACACGCTGTGTTTACAATGGTGCCGCAGATGGGTCAGAGGGTCACTTCGTGAGTGTGAAGAGCACGGAGAAGGTTCACAATACTTTTCGAAGTATATAGATATGCAAATGGAGGATCGAAAAGCAGAGTTGGATTGTTAAACGCGGAATAGAGTTACGAATCGTGATACAGGGTTGGAGTCGATAGAAGAGATCTTTCTGGTTCGGATGATGATGCTGAACTGATTTTTCTTTTAATCCTCTGGACCTTCCTGCTCCAGATTTCCCTTCCTGGGTGGAGTAGGAGAAAAAAAAGGGGTTTTCGTTTTTGACTCTTCTAACCAATCGGAGCGGTCGACGTGGGAGACAGTTCTTTGTATCTGGGAGTCTAGGCGCATGAAATTAATTACAAGGCGACCAATCGGAATGAAGCTATTCCGAGCGAGTTTTCGTGGAAAAAAAAACGCATGAGATCGTGTTTGTTTATCTAAGGTCTAGGGCCCGGCGCCGAGTCGCCCCGCGATAGTGCAGCTGCTATGCGCCTCATAGCCCTTCCATGTGCATTTTATTTTTCGTCGCGGCCCGGTTTTATGACCGAGTCGAGTGGACTTTTCCGGCGGTCTTGGTCTATCCTTGGTTCCCACACGGATTTAAGAATCGGAGCTCAGCTATGCCTTCGCCGGCGGGTGAACTCTGGGTTGCAGTATGATAAGTTTTGTTTTACGACTTTTCCGAGAAAGCGTGCCTAAAACTATGTTCTCGTTCGATTCGAGTGGGTAAGGAGGGTCGTACGAAAGTACGCCCGACGCTCGCTTATTATCGATAGGTTACATTGCAGCTGGAGTATGTCTAAGCTTAAGAAGATACAAGAATATGTCGAAAAATGTGAATGCCATATTCGTTTAATGGTTATTCACTATTTCCATGGGAAATCGCTCAGGTCAGCGGTCTCGCCGGATTTCAACAAAGTAGGAGAGAGAAAACGCAATAGTTTTATGCGCTTTGCTCGCGACGATACACCTGCCCCCTTTAGGATTGAGCGTCTCGCTCGATCAGTCATTAAGGGCGGTGATCAAAAATATAGTGGCACGATAGTTTGCATTGGCATTGTCATTGATCGACTTACAATTTGACTTAAATATATTCGAAGATTGGTAGCTATTATGACGGTGTAACTTATAGTTATCTTGCGCTTAGGAGGTACGCATGAATTTCATTATCGACTTATAAGAAAGCGTATATGTTTCTTTTAAAAAGATTTTTGTACGAGATTTTTGGTTTCCTTTTTTTAAATTATGTATATATGTTTTTTTCCCTTTTTTTTACATCACTGTAAGATGTATATTTACGCGTTTTCTTCTTTCTTTTTCTTTACGAATAGATACTGTGATGTCGGGATGGACACTTTTATTATAATTTTTGAGGAAAGGAGTGGCTGACTCGCTCCAGAACTCGGTTGTAGGACGGAATAACTCGGTTAACACGGATTGAGCTACTTGAGACGAATTTATTCAGGTAATTGGTGGACAGAGATTCAACGTTGTACAGTATTCGGAGACTTACTGACTACCTTAGTTTAGACCGAAGGTAATTTATAGTGATGGAGTGTGGGAAAGTCGAGATGGTGGGAGGAAGGGCTGACGTGACGTTAGAAAAGTTGGCCATTGGTTTCATAAGACTTGAGAAAGCATATTGCCGAATGAAAAGTTAGGGCCTTCCTAATACGACTGGCCGGACGTGAAAGTGTCGCTCATGAAGATCACGGAGGGCCTTCGTCATAAGTTTCCCAAGAGTGTCGAAAGTCATGCGGGATATTCAAAATGTAGGTACACGGACGCTATAAATTTGGTGAAAGGCCACTTGCACATATGCGTCAGTAGTATTGATCGTTGGAAGAAAATAGGGAGAAGAACGACCAAGGAAAAAATATAGAGGACCTCATTACACCTCCCCCCTTATTTAAGAAAATTCATAAAACAAGATGAATTTTCTTCAAGCCTTGAGGCTGGTAGATCACCGACGACCTGTTGGTTTCACAGTATGTCTTATATTGCGGTTTCCGGTCATTTCTAGCATAGCGCATTCTTCCCTATCGTAATTAACGTTGTAGTCTACATGTTCGGTGTTTTGATGAAAATAATTATTGTACACGTTGACACATGGAGCGCAAGTAGCTTTAAATGCTCCGGTAAATAAATTAAATAAGCATCCACATAATCCGCACCTCATCGTGAAATATAA
Organism: Ophion ellenae; assembly: GCA_963210295.1. Taxonomy (NCBI): domain Eukaryota; kingdom Metazoa; phylum Arthropoda; class Insecta; order Hymenoptera; family Ichneumonidae; genus Ophion; species Ophion ellenae. The sequence goes on from OY723395.1 coordinate 2,431,466, forward strand.
GAAAACAATTGCAGTGCAACCGTATCCGAGGTACTTGATGCTTTCGTAGGTAGTTTCTATAAATGATTTAGTTCGTTTATGTTGTCCAATTTTTGCTGCTTCTTCTGAGATTTCATCTAACGTTTGTCCAAGGGCCTTAAGTTGAGTCAGATCAACGTGCGTAGGTCGTCCTAAGGTCGTCAACTGAATATCGTCCAAGGATACTGAATGGTTTCGAAGAACTTCTTCGAGATTTGGGACTCTAAGAGTCTTATAGAGAATAATGTCAGTTGCTTGAATAACTCTTTTGTCGTAACTAGGTCTTATGAAAATGTGTTCGGTGTGCCCGATGCAATTACCCGTTATCGTTATTTTATTCGTACCCCGCAGCATTGCTTGGTGTGTTTTGTGATCATCACAACTTACGTGGAGAGTTTCTTCGTATGGGGATGTCACAATCCAAGAAATTCCTGATTTTAATTGAATCCACAATGACTTAATTACATTTATGTACAGTACTTGACATTGATTGGGAGTCGGATATGTCTGTTGGCTTTTGTAGGATTGCCGCTTCACAGCTATTAGGATCACGTACAAAATAGTCAGGATTCTTACGTTTGCATAAACGTCTTGGTCCTACTTCTTTACAGTGATCGAGGTCTTCCTCATTGCTCGGAGTAAACATTGTCCTGGCTCCGTTAATGATTATTAACGCATCCGGCGGATTCACATAGTAAAATGTAGTTGATGTGCCCTTCTGTTTAGGGATGGGGATAATACGGAAAACGTCAAGTAGATTGTTTTCTATTACTGGTACCTTAATTATATAAGTAAAACGATTATCCTTCAACATGACGTTTACGTCGCTAATTCCAATAATTGTCGCAAAGGCAGATTCTTCTAGAGGTACGGGAGGAGTATTACTGGATGAGGCTTGTTCTCGAATTGATTTTAGTGCTCTGACCAAGTCAGCAGGATTCAAAATTTGCGGATGGATTATCCCTTGTTTACCATCGTTTACTGCATTTAAAACATTGTTGATACATTCACTGTATTCGTCTATAAGGGTTTCTAGAAGAGTTACTTGTGCCCTAATTTTTATATCTCTCGTATTATCAGCTACTGCAAAATTTAGTTTTCCATAAGAGTTCAATAGTTGTTGATTTTCGGTGCGCAATTCCTCCATAGCTTTGGAAAGTTGATGCCATGCCTTTAACTATCGCCGTTTGGTTTTGAATTAAAGTACTCATTTTCTTATTGTCAGTATGAAGTTTATCAATCTCATCGTTATAATATTCGGCATCGGAATTCCCTAAAGTTCCAAACAAAATTTTACTAATGTCGCCGATAAAATTAAAAACACCTCTTTTGAGACGGGGTCTATAATCAATTATGTTCATTAATCTAGATCTCCTTGAGTCTATCCTATTTAACCTTTGTCGAAGGATTTCGATAGATGCTGATTCGGCGCAAGTCCCTTTTTTGTCGGTTCCGTTGCAAATTCTTGACAACGATATCAAAGCCATATCCAGCTCATCTCGGTGTAGATTTATTTCGGTGATGTCGACGTAGTTGACTACTGTCCAGGTTTGATGGTAGATTACGGCACTTCCGAGGTTTTCCATATATACGGTGCCTTCGAGTGGTTCCACCCTTAATTCTTCGGATGTAACACACGTTACAAGGAGAGGAAGAAGTAACAGCAACATAATGCCTGCACAGAATTTTTGATTAGTTTCTATGGTAAGGTTTTAATTTGTTAACGTGGATTAATTTTCTTCTATTTTTAAGCAAGATCTCGTAGTTGACGTCTGATGTTTGTTCCAAAATAATGGCTGGTCCTTCCCACTTCGGGGCAAGGGGTGTCTTGTCTCGCTCTTGAGCAACGAGGACCTCGTCACCTTTTGCGAAGACGGGTATAGTGCGATGTATGTGAGCATCCTGGACTGCCATGTATCTTTCTTTAGCTGCGATCAAATTATCGCGTCCTCGTTTGACGATGCGTTCGTGATCCGCACGTATTCCTTCGAAGTATTCGTCAATCGTCGTATTAGTCCTTTGAGCTGGCAAATTATTTGGAATATTGGGTTTTCTTCCGAACTGCATTTCGAATGGAGTTAGTCCTGTCCCTTCGTGTTTGGCTGTGTTATAAGCTATAGAGACGAACTTTAATTTCTTGTCCCAATCACCTTGATGGTCGTATATCAATGCTTTAATTTGTTCTTTTATCGGTCCGTGTGCTCGCTCGAGGCTCCCATTACTCTGAGGATGAAACGTTGTCGTTGTCATGTGGGAGATCTTAAAGAGCTTTTCTAAATGCTTGAACGTTTGGCTGATGAAGTTTCGTCCGCCATCGGTTAAGATGATTTTCGGAGCTCCGTGAATGTAAATAAAGTTTTCAACCAGTGCTGTCACTGTTGATTGGGCATCCTGTGATTTTAATGGGATCAGTGTAATGTATTTTGTGAGCTGGTCTTGTACAGAAAGAATGTACTTATGACCCTCGTACGTTTCAGGTAGTGGACCCACAAGGTCCAATGCAATTTTTTCGTTGGGTTTCTCCGGTGTGTCAGTAATTATTGCTTCTGCTCGTGGTTGTGTTCGCACGAGCTTCACCCTCTGGCACGTGTCGCATCTACGGATGTAATCTTCGATGTCTCTTTGCAGGTTGGGCCAGGTAGCAACAGCCTTCACCCGATCGAGGGTCTTTGCTACTCCGAAATGACCTGTGGCGCTTGTCCCGTGGTATTGCTTTATGATGTCTATCCGTTCCTCTTCTGTACCTGGCTCGTACAGTTCCATGTCGTAAAGATAAAGAAAGGGTCGTTCTGTTTTCCTTGACCAAATAAACGAGATCATCTGCTTAATTCTCATTTTTGTAACTGGATTTTCATTCAGGTATTTGCAACCTAAATAAATCTTGGTAGGTTCATTGGTAACCGACAGTTTTTCGGCTAACACGTTATACCACTCGATTTCATCTCTTGCGAAATCGAGGTGCAGTTCATCTTCACTGTTTTCAAGTTGGTCGGTTATTTTGATCCGCGGTGTGTTCCTGGGTGGTGCTTCCTCCAAAATTTCAGGAACCTGTGGACTTTCTTTCGATAGTTCGAACTCTATGTAAAAGGGAAAATTTTCCATTTCTTCTCGATCATTTTCTTTTTCCACTGTGTTTTCGGTGTCTACCGCGTTGTCGCTTTCTTCTTCGATGACGATATCTGATACTTCTTGCTTTTCGGCCCCCTCATTCGGAGCGCCGTTGTGCTTTCCTTGACGGGTAGTTACGGGGTATATCCGTGATAGGGCGTCAGCGTTTGTATTCAGCGTCCCTTTTTTATAAACGGCCTCGTATTCGTATTCCTCTAGTTTTAACCGGAGCCTCATTAGGCGACTATTCGTTGGAGGATTCGAGGTTTTGAGGATCCAGATTAGCGGCTTGTGATCCGTAACAATTTGAAATTTCTTTCCAAACAGATATTGGCGGAAGTGCTTGACAGCCCAGACTATTGCCAACATCTCTTTTTCCGTCGTCGAATATCGTTGTTCGGATTTATTAAGAGTGCGTGATGCGTAAGCGATGGGACGATCTTTACCGATGGGTCCCTGCGATAGCACTGCACCTATGGCGTGGTTGCTCGCGTCGGTTGTGAGCACGAAAGATCCCTCGAAATCCGGATATTGGAGGACCGGAGATGTCGTCAGCGCTGTTCGTAATAGGCTGAATGATTGTTCTTGTTTGTCTGTCCAAGACCATGGTGTATCCTTCTTCAGGAGTTCTGTAAGTGGTTTCGCTAATTTGCTGAAATCTTTTATGAATTTTTGGTAATATCCAGCGAGTCCTAAGAACTGTTCAATCTGCTTCTGGTCACTTGGCCTTGGAAAATTCTGTACTGCTTCTGTTTTCTTTGGATTGGGTTTTACGCCTTCTTCCGAGATTACATGTCCCAAAAATTCCAATTCTGGCCGTAGAAATTCGCACTTGTCGGGCTGCAACTTCAAGTCTGACTCGCGAAGACGGGTCAGCACGTCAATTAATTTCTTATTGTGTTCGTCGAGGGTTTGTCCGTAAATAATAATGTCGTCCAAGTAAACGAAGCATGTATTTCCGATCAATCCCCTCAACGCGTTATTCATCATGCGTTGGAATGCCGCGGGTGCGTTCTTCAATCCAAACGGCATTCTGTTGTAATGATAGTGTCCTGATGGTGTGGAAAACGCTGTCTTCTGCTTGTCTCGTTCGTCCATTGGGATTTGATGAAATCCCGACGCTAGATCGAATGCGGTAAAATATTTTGCTCGACCTAATTGATCCAAAATTTCGTCGATGCATGGGAGAGGATAGGCGTCGTGTGTCGTTTTTTCGTTCAATTTCCGAAAATCAATGACGATCCTCCACTTCTGTTTTCCTGATGCATCCGATTTCTTAGGTACCACCCAAATAGGCGAGTTGTATGGTGAGTCACTTGGCTCTATTAATTCTTTCTCCAGCATTTCGTTTACCTGCCTGTCGATTTCTTCCTTGTGAACCGGCGGGTACCTGTATTGTTTGGTGTTCACGGGTGTATCATCACTCGTGATGATCCGATGCTTGACCATTTTTGTGCCTGGGAGTGGATCACCAGGTAGGGCAAATACATCTGGAAAGCTGGAGACGATGTCCCAAACCTTTTCTGCTTGATCTGGTGGGACGTGTTCGAGTCGAACGTTTTCTTTTAATGTGTGAATACGTTCGGCAGTATTCGTAATCTCTATAGCATTGACACAAGCTACATCCTTCGGTGCGTCTTGGCGCTCCGCCTCAGGCGAACGGGCGGCTTCACAGAAAGGAATGCCCTGTAGCTGGTCAATTGTAACCGTCATCGGTTCTTCCGAGTCATTCAAAAATGGCACTCGGGTTTCGTAATCCTTGGTTTCGAAGATGCAAGGCACTGTTGCTCCTGGATTGTTCTCGTCCGTGATGGCTGTTCCGTTTTCAATATTCGTACGAACCGTAATAAAATAGATCGTTCGTGGCGGGATAATGACAGAAACTTTCTCGAATTCAAATCGTTGATCGTCGAACATTAAGTAATTTTCTCTTCCGATACCGATTTTTGTTTGGTACTTTTCCATGAACGGAATGCCGATCAACCCATCCTCGTCTAATGGGAAGTCATTGGGAACGACGTGAAAGATGTGAATCTTTCCTTGAAATTCTTGCCTAGCAGCAAATAACGATTCATGTTGTTCATTGCCCATGGAGAACAGTGTTTTAATGTTCCGATTTATCTGCGATCCTTCCGTTAACATGTTGATTTTTATGAGATTTATGGCTGATCCGGTATCGAGAAGAAAACAGCCTATTCTGCTAGGTGTTCGTGTGGGAAGTTTGACCACCCATTTAGCGGATCCGATGGCATTCACTCGGGGGATGTTTTCTTGTGTCATAGTGATTGCTTCTCCTTCCGGTATATAATTCACTGTTGTTCGCGTTGGTAGGTGATTATGAGACTGCCTGTTGTGAAAACCCGATGGTTGTGGTACGTTCCTGTTGGGGTTTTGTGAGTCGTATGCTTTCTTACGGCAGTCACGTTCGGAGTGACCCATGCGATTGCAATATCGGCATATTATCGAAGAGAACGGTGCCGCTGAGGGAGTCCCGAAAGATTTATGATGGGGCGGCTTGCGGATTTCTGAGCTACCTGTATTTTTTTCAGTAATGTTTATGTTGCGCGTCATCATCTCTCTTGTGTAGTCATAGGCTTCTGCCGCTTGTGCCCGAGCTATTGCCATTCGAATGTTCTCCGGTTTTTGAGCCCGTACTTCAGTGGAAATCTCTTTTTTTAACCCTAACAGATATTGGTCGAGCCCTTGTTGGCGTTCGTATTCCACAATGAATCGTCTTTGTGTTTCGTCTGGAGTTGAATTAGCTAATACGGAAAGGAGTTGATTTTGTACTTCTAAAAATCTATTCGTAAATCTCGAAACACTTTCGGTTTTTTGTTGAAACATTCGCGATCTTTTGTCTCTCCAAACGCTGACCGTTTGCAAGTTTCCGAAGAGGATCCGTAAGCATTCATAGAGCTGTTCGTACGTGTTTGTCTCGTACTTTTGAATTTCTCTTGCCGCGTCTCCGATAATTTTTTTTGTGATTATTAATCGACGAAGGTAATCTGATCGGCTCACTTGTGGTCTTACATCTTCAATTGACGTAATGAAAGTTTCGACCCCCAGAGATTTACCATCGAATTCACGGATTAGTTCCAGCGCTTCCTTCGGTGTTAGCTCTTCAAAAGAATCTTCCGGTAACGCGTGCGTAATGCGCGAAGCGTTATCTTCCATTTCGGTTTGTGAATCTGAGTCTTTTATTCGGCTGAACGCCGTTTTGATGGCTGCGTTTACGTTAGACAACGACATTTCGGTTTGATCTACTGAGTCAGTTTCGGAATCGGTAGTTATAATTTGCGGCTCGCGATAATGAGTAAATGAGTCTTTACTCACCGATGCCTTTCGTCGATCCAGTTTCAAACGTCGTCCCTCGTAGACTCGGAGTGTCGTCAATCGGTCCTATGTTCCCAGCGTTGATTAGTCAGCGTACCCCACACTTAGCACCAATTGTCATGTCGGGATGGACACTTTTATTATAATTTTTGAGGAAAGGAGTGGCTGACTCGCTCCAGAACTCGGTTGTAGGACGGAATAACTCGGTTAACACGGATTGAGCTACTTGAGACGAATTTATTCAGGTAATTGGTGGACAGAGATTCAACGTTGTACAGTATTCGGAGACTTACTGACTACCTTAGTTTAGAACGAAGGTAATTTATAGTGATGGAGTGTGGGAAAGTCGAGATGGTGGGAGGAAGGGCTGACGTGACGTTAGAAAAGTTGGCCATCGGTTTCATAAGACTTGAGAAAGCATATTGCCGAATGAAAAGTTAGGGCCTTCCTAATACGACTGGCCGGACGTGAAAGTGTCGCTCATGAAGATCACGGAGGGCCTTCGTCATAAGTTTTCCAAGAGTGTCGAAAGTCATGCGTGATATTCAAAATGTAGGTACACGGACGCTATAAATTTGGTGAAAGGCCACTTGCACATATGCGTCAGTAGTATTGATCGTTGGAAGAAAATAGGGAGAAGAACGACCAAGGATAAAATATAGAGGACCTCATTACAATACTTATTAACTCATTCCAATTTATCTTACTTGACAAGGTTAAAAGAACAATAGTAATGAGGATAGAGAAAAACGTTATTAGGCATGACTAAAATGATCGTTTTGATACTCGAATGTCCTCTCGTTCGAACTCAAAGGAAAGGAACGTGTTTTAGGACGTTGATCGTACCTTGAACGATCGGAGATGTTAGTGTAGAGATCATGTGTTGCAGCGTTGGCCTTGACTTGATCCTTTGGTTCGACAGAAAAAGATGTGACGAGTTTAGAGTTCTTGACCAGTTCCACGGTTGACGTTTTCTTCTTAGGTCACTTAGCCAGGTGCATCAGGAGGTGCATAACCGAGTCCCATACTGCACCGATGAGGTAGACCGACCAGCCGTAGACAGTGTATAGGCTGTACGTATAGATCACCGTATCTGTGAGAAGCGTACTCGATCGAACGATGGGTAACATTCGGGTGACACCAGCGTTTGCTGTACCGAATTCAAAAAATTTTCCCCAGGAGCGATTCCAGATTGAGTCCGCTTGGTTCACAGTGTTTTGGCCACTGATGCCCCGTGCCATGTTGTTTATGGCAGTGGGCTGCTCTACAGGAAACATGATGAGTTTTCGTACGTTGTCGATGTTTTCTGCGGAATAGATCCCATATGGTAGTTCTGGGTTGGTGTATCGCCAAGTAGACTTCTTCGACGGCTTCATGTTTGCAGGTAGTATGGCTTTGACAGGAGCAGGTATGAATTTGTACCCGATGTCTCCGTAAAGGTAATATCGAGGGCGGAATTACAGGTTGTTTGAGTTCTTGTTTTGATAATATATGAGTTCGAGGAGTAAGGCCATATTTTTCGTTCCCATGAGTGACAGGTTGATCGTAATATTCATTTAACATTCTTTTAAAATTCTTTCTTTTAACATTCTTTTAGCATTATTTTAACCTTCTTTTAACATTCTTTTAACATTCTTTTAACCTGATCAGGTTTACTTCTATTGGTATACATTTAATAACATGTAATACTTCGCTACCTAGTACCGCCATATGGCTTGGAGCTTTCATTAAACTATATGTAAATTCGTCTAGTGCTTGTATCGCAGGAGATAAACTATTTTGAAGAATTTAACATTCTCGGTTACATTATTGAATAAGTATATCGTTTAAATTAAGTATAGCGTTTAAATTTCTTTTTGGATGTGTCGCTCATCGGATATAAATGTAGTGTTAACATTGGGCGGATATCTTTTAAATTAGTGTTAGATAATTCTTAATAGACAGCGTTGTTGTTTTCGGAGATTTGAATTTGTTTTTGGAATTTCGAAGTTGTTTTTGGGATTTCATAAAAGTTATACCCCTTGTTGTTTCTGAATAGTTCGATAACAGCCATCTGAAAAAACAGTGTAATTGTTGTGGTTATTTATTTAATTATGATTAAAATCGGATTCGTCGACTCTTGGTGGTTTGTTCTTCTTTTTGTTTTTGGTTCCAGTGTTAATGTGTGAGTATCGCAATCTGTTTTCATGCACTATTCGTGTTTTGTTATTATATTGGATTTTTACGTTACCCTTGTCCAGTTTTTCTAGAACCTTATGTGGTCCAGTATAATGGTCTCCGAGTTTACCAGGTCTCGGTCCCTTTTGGAGGTAGACGTAGTCTCCTACCTTAAAACTTTTAGGATTCGCATTTTTATCATAATATTTTTTTGAACGATGTTTGGATGAGATTAAATGTTCGTAAGCAAGGTTTCTGATTCCGTTTATTCGTGTTATCAATTCGATTAAGTATCCACGATAAGTGGGTAGTTGGTCTGATTTGCGAAGAGGTTCACGCGACGGGACTCTTGCTAGTTTTCCAAAGACTACCTCATAAGGAGTATGTCTTGTTTCGCTTTCGTGAACACTGGTGTTGTATGAAAACATAGCTAGTTCCAACCATTGATCCCATTCGTTATCCTTATCGGTATACTGTTTCAAGAATTCGGCTAGCACGTGGTGAGATCTTTCAAGGGATCCATTGGACTGGGGGTGAAACGCTGTAGTTCGGTATCGCTTTATGCGGAAGCGTTTCGCGATTCTTTTCATTAGACCGCTTAGGAAGTTACTCCCCTGATCTGTCAGTAATGCCTTGGGTGCGCCGAAAACACATATGAATCTTTTTATGAATGCATCAGCGACTGTTGTCGCAAGTGCATTTGATAGCGGGATAGCAACACAATACTTTGATAAATGGTCTTGAATTGTGAGAATGTACTCATTTTGATTGGAAGTACGTTGCATTGGACCTACTATATCCATCGATATTTTTTCGAAAACTGTACCTGGAGTGTCGGTAATTATCATCGGTTATTTTGTTTTGACTCTGACTAATTTTTTTAGTTGACACTCTAAGCATTGTTGGATTCTTCTTTGGATGTCTGATTTCAAGTCTTCCCAGAAATATTCGCGTTTAATTCTATTGTACGTTTTTGAGACACCTTTGTGTCCTCCTATCGGGGACTTGTGCATCTCGTAAAAAATGGAATCGCGTTTTTCGATCGGCGCGTACTGTAATGTTCCCAAACAAATCAATATTTTTATTCGACTGGCTTTGAACGTTTCTTTAATTATATTGAGGACGTCGGCCCATATTAGGTGCTCGACGTGATTACTGTGGCAAATACTCAGCGATTGGAGTTTGAGATCTTCGCAAAGGTCTTTTAATTCTCTTATGCTTTCCTTAACATTTTCTGATACGAAGGATAATGATCCGGAATATTCGTCTTTGATGACTAGGGCAACATGATATTTTTTTCCGACCCTTTTACTGTAGGCTTGGCCTACTGATAAATCTTTCCAGAGGGGAAGCTTGTTTGATTCTGATAATTTTTGTGCTCCAGTGTCACATGGTTTTCCTTGTGAGTCGATAAAATAGACTAAATTATCATTACGGAAATGGAATAATTCTTTCGTATCAATGCAATTGGCGAATTTAAATTTGGACATTGTTGGTTTCTCTGCAGAAGGATCCTCGTCTTCGGAAGTTAATGGATCATGAGAACTGGTATCTGAATCTGTCGAATCATCGGAGTTGGGATCGGCGAATTTTTTTGAGTAAGGGATAGGACGTGCTTTGTGCTGGCTAGGGCCCTCAGCTGTTTTGGGGTGAACGGCCTCTCTGGGTCGTCGGGCACGCGTAGGCTCGAATATCTCGGCCTCTGTTTCCTCGTCGCTACTCTCCTCGTAGTTTATGGGTTTACAAGTGCGGCGCGCAAGGTGTCGGGGTTCAGAGTGCACGTCTACCCGTTTGGTGGTAGGTGCATCGACCCTGGTCATAGCGTTGTCGCCAGATGTTTCGTTTTCTCGTTGTGACGGTTCTCCTAATTTCGGGGATGCATCGTTTTTTGCTCGTGAGCGAGTGACAACGTTTATATTTTCTTCACAGGGAATGGGATGGACTTCAGCTTGAGTTGTGAAAGTTGTGGGATTTTCGTTTTCCTCATCGCTATCACTAGTCTCTTCTAATTGGCGCGCTAGATCTTGTAACGTGATTTTTGAATTTTCGATTTGTTCCTGTTGACAACTGGGTCTAGTTTTGACATCTTCCAATTTTTCTATCGGGTTTCGGGATAAGGCGTCAGCGTTTAAGTTAAGTGGGGTGGGTTTGTAGAGGACTTCGTAGTCGTATTCGGAAAGTTCGAGTCGCCATTTGAGTACACGCGCGTTAGCGTCCTTAGCGGTTCTGAACCAAACCAAGGGCTTATGATCCGTAACGAGCGTGAACCTTCTACCATAGATATAAGGACGGAAGGCCTTAACGCCGTGAACGATCGCCATGGCTTCCTTCTCGTACGTATCGTACCGAAGGGCTGCGCCGCGTAATACGCACGATGTGTACGCTATGGGTTTGTCTTTTCCTATTTGTCCCTGTGACAGGACTGCGCCCAGGGCGTGCCCGGAAGCGTCTGTCGTAATAATAAATGGTTTATCGAAATCGGGGTACTGGAGGATAGGGGCTTCGCATAATTTATTTTTAAGAATTTCGAATGCTGTTTGCGTTTCGTTCGTCCATTCAGTCGGTTTTGTTTTCTAAGAGATGGGTTAGAGGTTTTGCAATTTTTGAGAAGTCTTTAATGAACCTGCGATAATATCCTGTTAAGCCCAAGAATTGGCGAACATTTTTAACGTTTTTTGGGATAGGAAATTCCTTTACTGCTGATAATTTGTTTGGGTCTGGTTTTAATCCATCTTTTCCAATTATGTGGCCGAGGTAATTTACTTCTGGTCTGAGAAATTCGCATTTATCCGGTTGTAATTTGAGGTTAGCCTTACGCAATCGTTCCATTAATTTGTGAATTTTGTCACCGTGTTCTTCTAAGTCTTTTGCGTACACTACGATATCGTCAAGATAAACAAAGAGGGATACTCCTTGGAATCCGCTGAGCACAACATCCATTAAGCGTTGGAAGGTCGCCGGAGAATTTTTGAGCCCGAAAGGCATTCGAGTGAATTCATAATGCCCGTATGGCGTGGAGAAGGCTGTTTTTAGTTTGTCTTCGAGGTTCATCTCGATTTGATGAAAACCGGATGCTAAGTCGAATACGGAGAAATAGGTTGCGTGTCCTAATTGGTCCAGAATGTCAGTGATATTCGGTAAAGGGTAAGAATCGCCGATTGTTTTCTCGTTAAGGGCTCGGAAGTCTATTACCATCCGCCAACGTTTATTGCCGTTGGAGTCCGGTTTTTTCGGTACTATCCAAACAGGACTGTTATTTGGGGATTCCGAGTGGTTTATGATATTTGATTCTACCAGCTCATCTACCTGACGCTGGACTTCGCCTTTAAGGGCTTGTGGGAACCGATACTGTTTGGTGTTGATTGGGAGGTTGTCGACTGTAGGAATTTTATGTTTGAGTACGTGGGTAGCTTCGTACTAACGAGTACCCAGTAATTCCTTTTTTAAATGGAACCGATCTGAATACGTTTCGATAATTTCTTCGACATGTTTTAATTCTTCGTCTCCCAAGTGATCTAGACGTAAGAGATTCTTGATTATTTCTGGACGCTCTGGATTTTTTTTTGATTATACGCGATGTTGTCTCAGAGGTGGAGACGCAATTTACGTTTGTTTCTAAAATTGCTTTTACACTTAGGTTTTTATTTTGGTTTTGATTTTTATTTTGATTCGTTGTCGATTTTTCGTTTTTCTCATTGTTTAATTTTTCAATTGATGTTGGTTTTTTGCTTTTCACGTTTTCGTGTTTGCTCGATTTTGATTTTTTATTGGATTTTGTTCTTGCTCTTTCCTCGCTACAGAAATTTTTATTTGGTTTTCCTTGGTCATCGCTTTCATTAGGGCGAAGGCAAGGTTTTATTTCGACGTTTTTCGCCGAAACTTTTGGATTGGCCTCTATTGGGCTCTGGATTGACGTGATTGTCTTGCAATCTACGCCTCGCATAGAAGGATCACGAGGGATGGAACTAGAACTGCAGGTTGTCGTGCAACCGGATTTTGTTTTGGTTTGTTTTTGATTTTTGGTTTTTATTAGGTTTTTCTTCGTCTTCGCTCTCGCTGGAGCGTTGACAAAGTTCTATTTCGACGTTTTTTGTCGATGTTCTTGGATTGGCCACTACTGGCCTCTGGACCGGCGTAGTTGTCATGCAATCTACGTCCGAATTAGGATTAGAATCGCGAGAAATAGGATTGGAACTGGAGATTGTCATGCAATCTGGATTTGATTCGATTTTCGTCAGGTCTTCGACAATGTCGAATTCCTGTAGTTTTATGACTAGCACGCGCAGTCTTACGGCGTCATTTGTGGTATTAAAAACCTTCAAATGGGCCTTTCCGTGGGTGTTTGTTACCAGGCAATCGCCGGCGTAAACACCCTGGCGGATTTTTAAAGGCGGGATATATCCTTCCTTTAACGTGCGGTTTTCGACTTTCACATGGAAGGTCGTTTCCGAACGCGCGGGGATTTCGATCACCTCGTCGGGTTCGTTCGTTTTTTCGAAAGGCAATGTCTTATTTCCACATTCGAAACACTCTGTCTCGAAATTTATTTTGGATTTTTTTTGATAAAAGTAACGGGTCCCAAATAAACCGGGGTGAGGGATTCCTACCTCATCGGGTATAATATGGAATAAGGCCTCGAATCCGAATACACGCAGCATTACACTTCCCAATGCAAAAACTGGTGGCTCGGATATTCCCTTTAATCTAATGATATCTTGTTCGTCGATACCAGCCAAATTTTTTATATATTTCTTTTTAATCAAATTTGGGATAGCGCCACTGTCTAACAGTACCGATATTTTACCCACTTCCGGTAGTGCTCCGATACACACCGAGGGTAATTTGTCGAAATTTTCTGCATTTATTGTGTAGGTAGGATGGGTTCGTTCGGTGGGGTCGTTAAGACCGTGGTAACCGGACGCTTTGGGATCGGAGAACCTCTCGGCACGTCCGCCCGAGGGGTATTCAAGCCGTTTCCCGGCTGATTTCGCGAGTTATTAAATTCGCGGGTACGACAATTTTCGATAACGTGTCCTACCCTTTTGCAGTACCGACAAACGTTCGAGTTGGGGTTAGGCGGCTCGGTTTTTGCTTGGAAACATTTATCAGCGGTATGCCCGATTTTTTTGCAAATTTGGCATTGAGGACCGGCCGACTGACGTCGCCAGTCTGTTGCGAAGTTTGTGAACCTGCCTTGCGAATTGCATTTATCGGCCGTGTGTCCTGGATTTTTGCACAATTGACAATTTATGGAGCGGGAGTTCTGATTGGCATAACACCGATCTGCCGTGTGACCGGGTTTTTTACAGATTTGACAAGAGACAGAGCTTTGCTCATTTGATACTTTTCGGCATTCATTAGCACTGTGGCCTTGATTTTTACAGATTTGGCAAGTGAGGGATCCGAATCGACAAGCTTCAGTTGAATGATTGTCCTTTTTGCAAATACTGCATAATTTAACTGCTTGTGTTGGAACGGTTTTTTCGAGTTTAGCGGTGTTTGTTTGCAATTCTTTCCGCGCATTAACCTCGCGTTCGATTTTTATCGCGTGTTCGATCGCGTCTTCAATTAGGTCGCACTGAGGGAGTCGTTGTTCAATTTCCCCTTTTAAACCCCGTTTAAAACACGTTAGGCAATAATCGCTCACCATGGCCTTGAAAATGGGGTCGTCTGTGCCATTGTTAACTAATTTTCGCGCCTCAAGTATCTCTCTTGCCTTTTTCTTAATTTTTTAAATGAAATCTACGACACTGTCGTTGTCCGTCTGGAAAATTGTACCGAGTTCTCCTAACAATTGCATTTCGGATTTGTTTGGTGTATATATTTTTTTAAGGAATTTTGTGAGTTCTTCTATCGTTTCGAATTTTGACCCATGTATCGCTTCTCTAGCTTGATCTTTTAATTTGTTTCTAGCTAATTTGGCTAAATATTTTTCAGCTTCGGGAGGAAGCATATCTTTTGCGTCTTCGCATCCCGTGATAAATTCTGACAAAGGGATATTTTTTCCATCGAATTCGGGAACGCAAATTATTGCATCTTTAAGGGAGATTAACTGATTTGTTCCTAACGTCGTCATTGTTACTGTGTTTTTTATTTCGGTTTTACGAGGTAAGTTTAATGTTTTTATTGATCTTTTTGGAATAGATTCGAGACCAGACAATAATTCTACGTTGGAACTTCTCAGTGAATATCCTGATTGCTCAGCTGGGTCTTCAGTAATATTTAGATTTAATGAGCTAGTTGATTCGTCGTCAGACATTGGGTTAATTAACACATTTCCTTTTTATTATCCCGGACGAGCCCCCAAAAATTAATATGTCACATCCGGAAGGGATGAGAGCATAAAACTTTCGTTTCCCTCTTCCTTGCCTACGCCAAGCGCAATAGCACGGGATGAGGGTAAAAGGAGAATGTGTGAAACGGGTGTTCTAGGTCTCGAGTGCCTAGATGGTGAAGAGTTATATGAGTGATTGCAACAGATGTAGCTACCGTTTACAAATTTTCGTTTATTACCCAGTGCCGTCCACTTGGCCGGTCGGAAACATGGGAAGAGTACAGTTCGGCGGATTAAGAAAATGATACAAAAAAATGGTGCAGTTAGCTTACGTTCGCTGGATGACGGTCCTTCGGACTTCGGTGAAAGGGCCTTCGCTCTCGGCCTGTTACGCTCGCTTGTACAATGTCGGTCGATGGGCCGCACACACGCTGTGTTTACAATGGTGCCGCAGATGGGTCAGAGGGTCACGTCGTGAGTGTGAAGAGCGCGGAGAAGGTTCACAATACTTTTCGAAGTATATAGATATGCAAATGGATGATCGAAAAGCAGAGTTGGATTGTTAAACGCGGAATAGAGTTACGAATCGCGATACAGGGTTGGAGTCGATAGAAGAGATCTTTCTGGTTCGGATGATGATGCTGAACTGATTTTTCTTTTAATCCTCTGGACCTTCCTGCTCCAGATTTCCCTTCTTGGGTGGAGTAGGAGAAAAAAAGGGGGTTTTCGTTTTTGACTCTTCTAACCAATCGGAGCGGTCGACGTGGGAGACAGTTCTTTGTATCTGGGAGTCTAGGCGCATGAAATTAATTACAAGGCGACCAATCGGAATGAAGCTATTCCGAGCGAGTTTTCGTGGAAAAAAAAGCGCATGAGATCGTGTTTGTTTATCTAAGGTCTAGGGCCCGGCGCCGAGTCGCCCCGCGATAGTGCAGCTGCTATGCGCCTCATAGCCCTTCCATGTGCATTTTATTTTTCGTCGCGGCCCGGTTTTATGACCGAGTCGAGTGGACTTTTCCGGCGGTCTTGGTCTATCCTTGGTTCCCACACGGATTTAAGAATCGGAGCTCAGATATGCCTTCGCCGGCGGGTGAACTCTGGGTCATCTGGCTTGCAGTATGATAAGGTTTGTTTTACGACTTTTCCGAGAACGCGTGCCTAAAACTATGTTCTCGTTGGATTCGAGTGGGTAAGGAGGGTCATACGAAAGTACGCCCGACGCTCGCTTATTATCGATAGGTTACATTGCAGCTGGAGTATGTCTAAGCATAAGAAGATACAAGAATGTGTCAAAAAATAAGAATGCCATATTAGTTTAATGGTTATTCACTATTTCCATGGGAAATCGCTCAGGCCAGCGTTCTCGCCGGATTTCAACAAAGTAGGAGAGAGAAAACGCAATATTTTTATGCACTTTGCTCGCGACGTTACAGGTATCAGCGCGGGGTGAAATTTCTCGAAAAAAAAATCAGAAAATTACGAAATTTGGTATTCAAGGGTTTTCGAGGTTGCTGATTGCGAATCTGGGATAAAAAATGGAAAAATTCAAAATGGCGGATCCAAAATGGCGGATCAAATGCAAAAATTCTTGCAATCGGGCGAAACTCGATGTTTGGGGGTTTTCGAGGTCATTCATTACATAACATTGAGGTTTAAATTGAGGATCGCAAATTCGAATTGAATCAAACTTTGCATTTCGGTTCGCCATATTGGACCCGTCGTTTTTTCCTTATTTCTTCGACCTGA
>OY723395.1:2448301-2609232 GCA_963210295.1 Ophion ellenae
AGGCTAGGCTCTCCAGCGTCTTTCCGTGCCTCTCCACCATCTTCAAAATCTCCTTTCGGTTTCCACCTGTCTCTTCCTTTTCTTCACTTGAAACATTGTGCGCCATGGAGGCCAAGTGGCCCACCTCCGTGGTACTGCGGTTGTTCGATGACGACGCCCGGGAGCCCGCTTGGTTACTCCCTGAAGGCGCCGGTACTGGGGTTCCGTGCCCCTGCACCCTAATCGGTATATCCTTTATTGGACTTCCCATATTCATTTGCTATCGAGGTTTGTTCCCAGTGTCTGTTGATCCACGGAAGGTATTTTAATTGCCTCCTGCCCTGTATATCTATATAGACATTTCAATATCCAGATCTATATCCAGATAGATATCTCTATATGTATATCTATATCCATATAGATATTTGTACATCTATGTCTATATTTATATACGAGGGCTTCCCCCTATCCGCCGCCTGGGGTAGCTGCCGAAGGCGCGGTCGGGAAACTTCGATGGTGCTCGGTTCTTTACGAAGTCGTCCGAGCGTCGCTCGCTCACGGACACGCGCTACTATGATTGTGTGATGGGCGCGCAAGAGACTAAAGAGGGGGTAACTTTTGCGCGCGATCTGGCTGCACTGATGAGGACTGCTGCTGTGGACTATGAACGTTAACGAATCCAATGTTCAGCGCGGCGTTCCTTGTTTGAAGTGATTATTGCACAGCGGAAACACTTGCATGCGCACTCGGATTCGTTCCCAGATGTAAAAGACGTCGATCCCAAGCGAAATTCACATGAGATTCCACGTTGATAAATGCGCCTGTTTCAACCGTTTTTTATCGGATCAAAATGAATCCAACATGAAAAACGGTCTATTAAATTCTCTTTTGTGTTTCATTATCGCAATAACCTTCAGATTGTTCAGATTAGTTCCCATTATCAGCGCGGCGCTTCCCGTCTGTAGGGGCTATTCCGCAACAGAAACACTTAAATGCGTACTCGGATTTGTTCCCAGATGTAAAAGAAGTCGATTCGGAGAGAGATTCACATGAGATTTGACTGTGATAAATGCGCCTGTTTCAACCGTTCTTTTTATCGCAACGAGACAAATCCAATTTGAAAAACGGTACATTCCAATACTGTTTTGTATTTCATTTTTAAAATAACCTTTAGAGTGTTCGGATTCGTTGCCACAGAATGATTTATTTCTTTTATTTACCATTCTCGACACAAAAATAGTCATGGGACTACTACTGCTGCTGTGGACTTTGAACGTGAACGAATCCAATGTTCAGCGCGTGGTTCTTTGTTTGTAGTGGTTATTGCACAACGGAAACACTTGCATGCGCACTTGGATTCGTTCACAGATGTAAAAGACGTCGATCCGAAGCGAGATTCACATGAGATTCCACTTCGATAAATGCGCCTGGTTCAACCGTTTTTTATCGGATCAAGACGAATCCAACATGAAAAACGGTCTATTCACATTCTGTTTTATGTTTCATTATCGAAATTACCTTCCGATTGTTCGGATTTGATCCCAGTGGGTGATTTTAAAAAATGTATCACCCTCGGTACGAAAATAGCCATTGGACTACGACTGCTGCTGTGGACTATGAATGTGAACGAATCGAATGTTCACCGCGGCGTTCTTAGTTTATAGGGATTATTCCACAACAGAAAAACTTGCATGCGGATTCGGATACGTTACCAGATGTAAAAGACGTCGATTCGAAGCTCTCTTCGAATCGACGTCTCCATGAGAGTCGAGTTGATAAACGCGCCTGTTTCAATCGTTTTTTCATTGGATCGAGACGAATCCAATATCAAAGACGGTCCATTGAAATTCTGTTTTGTGTTTTATCATCCAAATAACCTTCAGATTCTTTGGATTCGTTCGGAGTGGGTGGTTTTTAGAAATGTATCACCCTCGGCACGAAAATAGCCATTGGACTACGACTGCTGCTGTGGACTATGAACGTAAACGAATCCAATGGTTACCGCGGCGTTCTCAGTTTGTAGGGATTATTCCACAACATCAACACTTGTATGCGGACTCGGATTCGTTCCCGGATGTAAAAAACGTCGATTCAAAAACATATTCACATGAGATTCGACGTTGATAAACGCGCCTCTTTCAACCATTTTTTTATCAGACCAAGACGAATCCAATAAGAAAAATGGTCTATTCGAATTCTGTTTTGTATTTTCCTTTTGAAAGAACCTTCAGAGTTTTCGGATTCGTTACCACAGAATGATTTTTTTCTTTATTAACAGGGTGTCTACTGACCTGAAAAGTCATGAAAAATCTTAAATATCATGAAATTACACTCGACCCTGAAAAAGTCATGAAATGTCATGAAAAATTACCAGTCTACCTGAATTATTATACCCTACCAAATTATCGTTGAGTCTATATTCAATATGAACTAAGCTTGTGGTACTTGTCGATAGAGAAACGAATATCGAATCGATAGAAAATAAAATAGAAGAAAGTAAAAGAAAATGATGCGTTATCTCAACATATATTAGTTTTTCTTTGTTATTCGTGAAAAGCGACTAGATGATATTACTCAAAGTTCCTAAATGTATGTAATATTTTTCGAGATGTTCCCAAAATATATTTCTTTACAGCAATCTTGAAATTATGTTTGTCTCACATTTTTTACTCCATATGGAATTGTACAGTTTGGTGACTTTTCGTTTATTCCGTAAACTTTTTATTGGCATACAACACACATCTGTTTGAAAGAGCAAAATAAAAATATAAAAATTTAGAAAATCGGTCGCACTGTAGAATCATCAAGTATACTTCTATGCCAGAAACTCATACTAAGTCATGGAAAAATCCTCATTCCTTGCCTTAAAAATCCTTAAATGTCATGCAATTTCAGTTCTGGTTAAAATTAGACACCCTGATTAACCACCCTCGACACGAAAATAGTCATTGGACTACTACTGCTGCTGTGGACTATGAACGTGAACGAATCCCATTGTTAGCGCGGCGCTTTTCGTCTGTAGGGGTTATTCCACAACCGAAACACTTAAATGCGGACTCGGATTCGTTCCCAGATGTACAAGACGTCAATTCGAAGAGATATTCACATCAGATTTGACTTTGATAAATGCGCCTGTTTCAACCGTTCTTTGTATCGCATCGAGACAAATCCAATATGAAACATGGTCTTTTCGAATACTGTTTTGTATTTCATTTTTGAAATAACCTTCAGATTGTTTGGATTTATCCAATTTTATCATGCGTGCTAGACAATGAGAAGTGATGAAGGGAGGAATTGAGAACAATTTTTTTCTGGAAAATGTTCCATAGAACATTCGAGTCGAGTGGTTTCTCATCCCGAGCCGATTCCTTGTTCGCAATTTTTTTTTAATTCTGGCGACATCTCCCAGACATGAGGACGTATTTGAGATGTAGCCAAAAGCTTCAGACAGACAAAACCATTTTTTTTATTCACGCTCCACCACACCTCAATCGAGCAGTGGTACCTTTCCTCCCTTCATCACGTCTCATTGTCTAGCACTTCTTTACAGTAATCGAGAGTTACGGCAGACACAGAAAGATGACTGAAAAGTAGCCATAAGCTTGAGAGACGCGAAACAATTTTTTTCATAGAACTTGTACGGCAGAACTATCAAGCAGTGTCACCTGTCATCCCTTGATGACTGATTGTTGTCTAATGTTTTTTTTTACAGTACGAGGAAGGTCTGGTTCATGGAAAAAATATTTGTGATAAGTAACTAGAATCTTCAGATACAGATACAAATCGATTTTTTTGATCAAAACTGTACCATACAACATTCGATTCATGTTCTATCTCCGTCTCTGCCGATTAGTTGAGACAAATTTTTTTTTCAACTTCTAGAGACTCTTGGAACACGAAAAAACCGATGTCAGGAAGAGTGAAATACTTCGGACGCACGAAATAATTCTTTCGTTCGGAAGGGTATCACACAGCGGAACACCAGTCTGACCTCTAATCCCTTGTTGATTGATTGTCGTCTAGTGATTTATTAAGCGTACCAGAGAGTTTCAGTACACATTGAGATACATGGAAGAAGTAGCCGGAAGCCTCAGACGTACAGAATGATTTTTTTCTTCAAAGTATTCCACACAACAGTCGAGCAGTGTGAATCCTCATCCCTTACCGATTCATTGTTGTCCAATATTTGTTTTTGAAATACTGGCGAGTTCTCCTGCACACAAAACCGTATGTGAGAAGTAGCCAAAAGCTTCGGACAAAATAATTTTTTTTTCAATCCCCACCACACTACAATCGAGCATGGGTACCTTTCCTCCCTTGATGACTTCTCGCTCTCTAGCACTTCTCTACAGTACTAGAGAGTTACAGTACACACAGAAAGATGGCAGAGAAGTAGACATAAGCTTGAGAGGCGCGGAATATTTTTTTTTCATTGAAGTTTTACGGTAGATCAATCGAGCAGTGTCACCTGTCATCCCTTGATGACCTATTGTTGTCTAATATTTTTTTACGGTACCGAAAAGTTCTCGTACATATCAAAACATATATAAGAAGTAACCGGAAGCGTCAGACACGGAAAATAATTTTTTTATCACGCCTGTACCATGCAACAATCGAGAAGTCTCACCTCGCATGCCTGGACAATTTATTGTTGTCCATTGTTTGTTCTGAATTCCTGGAGAGTTCTATTACGCATACAAATAGATCAAACAAGTCGGCAGCATATTCAGGCACACGCAATTTTTTTTGCTACGAGGTGTCCAATGAAACATTTCATTTTTTTCCCATCCCCTTCGCTGCCGCTTTATTGATACTAATATTTTTTTCCCCACTACTAGAGACTTTTAGTACACGAAATAATTAATGTCAGACGGAGCCAGAAACTTCGGATGTACGAAATAATATTTTTGATCGAAAATTGAAAATGCGACGTTACAGCAGCCGGGCCTCTGATCCCTTGATGACTGGTTGTTGTCTTATTATTTATTTAGCATACTGGACAGTTTCAGTACACACAAAGCCACATTGAAGAAGTAGCCCGAAGCTTCAGAAATCGAGAATAATTTTTTTCTGGATAGTTTTCCATTGAACAGTCGTGCAGTTTGATTTCTCATCCCTCGCCGATTGATCGTTGTCCAATATTTGTTTTTGAATACCGGCGAGTTCTCCTACACATAAATACGTACGTGAGAAGTAGCCAAAATCGGATACACGAAACAATTTTATTTTATTCAAGCCCCACCACACATCAATCGGGCAGTGGTACCTTTCCTCCCTTGATGACTTTTCGTTGTCTAGCACATATTTACAGTGCTGGAGAGTATTGCACTCGCACCTGAATACATTTCCACCTGTAAAAAACATCGATCGAAGCGGAGATTGAAACGAGATACGAAACTTGTTTCTTGAAAACTTTGATGCCCACGCATGTATTAAACGTTTTTTATAGGGTCGATACGAATCCAATATGAGAAAGTATTTATTCAAGTGATGTTTTACGTTTGAATATCGAAATGCGATTACAGTGTTCGGAGTCGTTTCCGGTGATTTCTTTGTAAAAAAAAAACACCTCCCTCCCTACGGAAAACAGCGTTTCAGAACTACTACTGCTACAGTTAACAATACAAAGAAACGAAACCAATCTCTTGCGCAATGTTTTCTGATTGTAGACATTGTTCCACGACGAGACCACTTGCACTTGCACTTGGATCAATTCCAACCTGTAAACAACATTGATCGAAACGGAGATTTACAAGAGATCCGTCTTTTACTTTTTTTACCTTTGATGAATGAGCAAACAATAAATATTTTGTTTACAGTATGGAGACGAATGCAATGTGCAAGACGATTTGTTCGAACAATTTTCATCTTTATTTATTGGAATCGCGTTTACAGTGGTTGGGTTCTTCGCCTTTGCATAATGTGAAAAAACTTACGCCGACAAAATTAAACACCACAATGTGTATTTTTCAACAAATAATGGTTACGTTCGTACACAATCGCATGCATCGAGAAACCGGCTTGAAGAAAAAAAAAGATTCAAAGGCAATGGAGAGTCAAAATTAAATACATTAAAATCCAGTACGAAATGTGTTTTATCGCGGAAACTTTTTCACGTATCTTAGTGGTTATCATATATTTTCATCTATGATAATCACTTGAGCTTCGTTCTGATGAGGCATCTCGCACGTCTCGGGGCATATTCACGAAACTTAAGAAAAAATAGACGGGAGTAAAGATGATTACGTTTGAAGTACGTTAAAAGAGGCGCCGAAACACCAAGCGCGGGGTTGATTCCATCCTCGTCGTCTACAGAACGCCACTGCCGTTTTACTCGCGCAGCTTCCAAGCATCGGTCAAGTGATGTACTCGCTCTGCCATGAACGACGATGAAATCGAGAACGAATTCAGGCGAACCATTGTCGAAATTGTTTTTGTACGCTTCTTGGCATCTACCTCGGCTTCAAGAACGCACCGTGCACGCCTTGGGAATCATTTGTTCGATCTTAGATAA
The DNA here is from genome assembly GCA_963210295.1 of Ophion ellenae. Classification (NCBI taxonomy): domain Eukaryota; kingdom Metazoa; phylum Arthropoda; class Insecta; order Hymenoptera; family Ichneumonidae; genus Ophion; species Ophion ellenae. The sequence goes on from OY723395.1 coordinate 2,454,795, forward strand.
TATCCAGGACTGCTATGACGAGGACGTTCGAACAACATTAAAAGTTTCTCGCAAATACCAAGCGCGACGCCAATATCGTCTTCATGACGTAAGCAATGATCCTGTCGTCGTAATCACAGCTTGCGACCACGCACGACTCTTCTACTCGCTCTCAGCGGAAATACTAGGAAGTCGAGAAACAATTCGGGTGATTCGTTTCCGGATTATATATTTTACATTTGCATTGACAAAACGCAACAAAGAAGAACTTAGAACACTATATACAGTATGATATAAATGATTTAATGTTTACAATAAGAACAACTTAACAACAATAACAATGAACGCAATATTTATAATTTTGTCAATATATACAATATGTAAATTAAAAGCGAAACAATAACATAACAAAACAAACGAAACAACAATAAACACGAAGCGAATATGTACAATAGATACATGCCGAGACAGAGCCACCAAACCAAAAGACCTAACGATATCGAAACTTTCGGTTCTGGGTTTCGGTCTATCTTGTATGGATCATATAAATGCCCCCGCATCGTCGGTGGCGGGAAAATATATCGACTGGTGGACTCAACGATATCCTATTCATGATTTTTTGAGAGCCCTATGAGTAGCGTAAAGTAAACGACCTTTTAGAATGCGCGCCTTTTTTTAACATTCGGTAAAGATTGAGGTGTTATTTCGCCGTTCATATAGCGGAAGCTTGTCAGTCATTCTTCATCACAATTTTAAAATCGTTTTTTCAACTTAGATGGAACGTTTCGTTGTCAGCAAAATCCTCCAATAAGAACTCGTAATGTTCTTTTGTTTGGTGAACTCAAAACATTTTACGATATTAGAATCGACTGTGACAGATGATATGAAAGAGAGTGGGAGTAGTGGTAATAGGCCGGTTCTAACTCCGGGATCTCAGGGGGGAGCGGGGCGGGGGAGTCGAGCGCGGGGAAGCCGCGGTATGCATGGCGGGGGGGGATCCTGCATGCGGCAGCCGAGTGCGGGGTTCCGGCGGAGGGAAAGGGGAGGGGTGTTAGAGAGTGGGGATGCTAGTTTTTGGTGACGATGTCTTCCCGGCGATAGCTGGACCCGCGGGCGAGAGGGGGACTCTGTGGGGGAGGGGGCATCATAGAGTCGCGGGAAAACCCATAAAATCTGATAATTTATTATCAACATTATAGATGTAAGCGGAGCATTTTTGTCTAGACTATTCACAGGAGTGTATATATATAAAAAAAACAACTTAGACAAATGTGTGCATGTGTGTGTGTGTGTGTGTGTGTGTGTGTGTGTGTGTGTGTGTGTGTGTGGGAAACTTCCATTTATGGCTAGGAAAATTTTCGAGAGTGACATAACGATAGTTCCCATATGAAGGGTTACCCTTCAAAGCCCATAAAATGCTTTATTTATTGCATGTAGCTGCAGCGTTATTCCACAACAAGTTTCAACCCGTCGAGGATTCATTTCGAAATATAACGTCGAGATGTTCAGATGTGTGAGTATGTATGCAGTGCATCCGACCAAGCACCCCCTGGACTTGACCAGAAACGAGCTCGGAAAACCCTCATGTTTTTTTCCCAAGACATATAGGGATAGCCCGAAAAATATTTTTCCCGAACGAAGAGCCATTCTTAATAATCTGCTGCGTTCGAAGCTGGTTGCACTTTGAACCAAGCAGTCAGTCAGTTAACATCTTCGAATTCTTTCCCATGCATTACTATGGAGAACAGCATTGAACAAATCTTGCATGACCAAGCCACGCTGCTAAGTTCATTCGAAGATTTTGCTACGTGGGAGCAACGGTGTGTCGAGTTCATCGACGAATTGGAAACACAAAGCCGAATTAAGCACCCGCGACGGTTAATTGGCCATCAACAGTCATTGATAGCCCAAATAGCGCGGCTGGAAGGATTGAAAATTTCTGTGCGCAGTCGCTTTATACACACGGGTGCAGGGCACAGTGAGCATGGATTGATTTGGCGACAGATTGATACATCATTCGACAGTCGGATATTGACCGGCGCCATAATCAATCGCAACCATATCGAGCCGCGACAATTTCTCCAAGATGCTTGCGACATAGTGCTCCAACATGTGCAAAACTCTATCTACATGCACAATAGTGTCAAAGTTAATACTATCTTGAATGGTGAATTTGTGAGTGGTGACAAACATGACAATAAAAGTATCAACACGCGAAATAGTGAACTATTCAACACAACTGAATTAAATGAGTGGTATAAGCAATGTGTTATGGAGCCTACTTTAACCATGCTCGATGAGTTTCAAGACCGTGAAAGTGGTTGGACGATCCGGAAAATACTCAATCTCACAATAAATGTAAACAAGTTTAATCCAATGTGCGCTGGTTGCAACTTGAAATTGCCACGGGAAGTAATAGTGAAACGTGCAGTTGTCAATATAAAGTCCAATGACAATGCGTGTTTTGCATGGTCCGTGGTCGCAGCTTTATATCCGGCCGATCGAAACAGTGACCGCCCAATATCATACCCACATTATTCAACAGTGCTAAATCTACGAGACATTAAATTCCCAATGACAATGAACCAAATCAAGAAATTTGAACTTCAAAACAATCTTTCGACCATTCTATATACTACCACCATCAAAAAAGACATTGTTCCAATCCGTGTGACTCGGCAGAAGAAGGAAAGACATATAAATTTGCTATATATTCACGATACTGAGGATAACAATGTGGGACATTTCGCATGCATCAAGAACCTGTCGAGGCTCGTCAGCGGACAACTGAGCAGAAACAGTCATGAAAAATATATATGCGATCGGTATGTAGCAAGTTAATATATCTAATATGTATAGACGCTCGGACAAATAAATTGAAAAAAAATCCTCATTCTTTTTTTGCAGGTGTTTGCATTACTTCTCATCAGAGGATACATTGAAATCGCACGAGATTGATTGTGGAGCGATCAATGATTGTGCCATCCGACTCCCAAACGAAGCGAACAAATGGCTCCAATTCACGAACTTCAACCGGAAAGAGCGACATCCCTTTATCGTGTATGATGATTTGGAGTGCGTCTTAGCGAGGACTAGGGAGGAGACCGCGACAACGTATCATCAACGGCACGAAGTATTTAGTATTGGGTACTATGTATGCTGTTCATACGACGAATCGCTTTCTTCGTATCACTCAAGTCGCAGTACCGATCCCATAAAGTGGTTCGTTGAAGAGCTTAAAAATCTTGCACTGCGCATAAAAGAAATTTTTTGTGACAATGTGCCAATGGTTCATCTAACACCGGGCGAATGGACAAGTTTTCATAACGCTACTCAATGTCATATATGTAAGAAAGCATTTGCACAAGGTGATATACGCGTTCGAGATCAGTGCCACCTGACGGGGCGCTATAGAGGCCCTGCCCATTCTAATTGCAACTTGAATTACAAGCAGTCATTTTTCATTCCAGTGGTTTTCCACAATTTATCGGGTTATGATGCACATTTCATAATCAAGGAAGTAGCCACAGCATTCGAAGGGAAAATTGATGTACTCCCGATAACGAAAGAGAAGTACATCTCATTCACCAAACACATTCAAATTGTAGATGATTCAAAGCACAACATTCAATTACGCTTCATTGATTCGTACAAATTTCTCAACACGAGTCTTGACAAGTTAGCATCGTTTTTGACCGCTGTTTTTTGAAATTCAAAATCTTACGAAGGCAATTCACAGACATATCGAGAGACGACTTCAATTTGTTGACGCGAAAAGGGGTTTTCCCATACGAATATATAGATAATGTGAATAAGTTGGACGACACTTGCTTACCGCCACGTGACGTATTTTATAGTTCCCTGACAGATGACACGATTTCCGAGAGCGAGTACGCACATGCTCAGAACGTTTGGGGGCGATTTGCCATTCAAACGCTGGGTGAATACAGCGATTTGTACTTGAAGACTGATGTCTTATTATTGGGGGATATTTTTGAAAACTTTCGGGGCACATGTATTGAGAGTTATGGGCTGGATCCCGCGTATTATTACACATTGCCCGGATACACCTGGGATGCGATGTTAAAGCATACGAACGTTAAATTCGAATTACTCACGGACATCGATATGGTTTTATTTGTTGAACGAGGTATACGCGGTGGTCTTAGCCAATGCTCAAACAGATATGCCCGTGCTAATAATAAATACATGGAATCATTTGATCCATCAAAAGCATCATCATACTTGATGTATTTTGATGTCAACAATTTATATGGCTGGGCAATGTGCCAACCTTTGCCATATGCAAATTTTCGATGGGTCGACGACGTCTCCCAGTTTGATCCATCATGCATTCCGCTAGATTCACCTACAGGCTACATCCTTGAGGTTGACTTAGAATATCCACAAACTTTACATGAAGCGCACAAAGATTTGCCGTTTTGTCCAACACACGAAAAACCACCGGGTAAGCGGCAGGAGAAGCTGCTCGCAACCGTTTATGATAAGATACGCTATGTCATACATTATCGAAATTTACAACAGTATTTACGGCATGGGCTTTGCCTTACGAAAATCCATAAAGTTTGACAATTCACTCAATCAACATGGCTACGTTCATATATCGAGCTAAATACTCAGTTTCGGACAGTAGCCAAAAATGATTTTGAGAAAAACTTATTCAAATTGATGAATAACGCGGTGTTTGGCAAAACGATGGAGAATGTGCGGAATCATGTAGATGTAAAACTTTTGACAAAATGGGAGGGCAGGTTTGGCGCAGAGGCAATGATTGCGAAGCTAAACTTCCACAGTCGAAGCGTCTTTTCCGAAAATCTTATCGCTGTGGAATTGCATAAACTCGAGGTGAAATTCAACAAGCCGATATATGTGGGTATGTGCATACTCGACATATCCAAAACGTGCTTGTATGGATTTCATCATGAGTATATGGCACCTCTGTATCGAAATAAGTGTGAAATCATGTATACCGATACGGACAGTCTCATCTATGACATTGAGAGCGATGATGTATATGCCGACATGAAGCGTGACATTGCAAAATTCGATACGAGCGATTACGGTGCGGACAATAAGTATGATATGCCGCTAGTGAACAAAAAGGTACCCGGTCTTATGAAAGACGAATGTAATGGTGCCATTATGACGGCATTCATCGGACTTCGTTCGAAAATGTACGCGACACAGGTCGAAGGGAAAAAGGACACAAAAAAAGTTAAAGGTGTTCGCAATAGCGTTGTAACGAGGACGATACAATTCGAAGACTATGTTCGGTGTTTGAATGAGGACATTGGAATGATGCGTACGCAAACATGCATCAAATCGAAATTGCACAAAGTCTACACAATCCGTGAGACAAAAATTGCTCTAAGCCCACATGACGATAAGCGATATATTATACCCGGCTCCTCCAAAACCCTACCATGGGGGCATTATAGAATACCGATGTAAACATTTTTTTTTTTAATGTAAATTTTTTCATAAATAATGTAGTGTTTGTAAAGAGATGATTATTCTTGTAAATAAAGAAAAGGACTTTTTTCGTAATCCTATGTGATTTGTGTGTGTATGTGTGGGTATGTGTGTTTTCGTGTGTGTTTATAACCCTACTTGTGTGACGATGCCAGATACCGCTGAACTCGTTGTTTCCACCGCGCCATTACGAGCGTTCTTTTCCACCTTACTCAGACTCTAGCGTCGAAAACTCTACGATGATGACTGTGAGGCAAACAGTCCTTGCACTCTACGATGGTGACGATGCCAGATACCGCTGAACTCGTTGTTTCCACCGCGCCATTACGAGCGTTATTTTCCACCTTACTCAGACTCGAGCGTCGAAAACTCTACGATGATGACTGTGAGGCAAACAGTCCTTGCACTCTACGATGGTGATGATGCTGGCTGCTGTTGAACTCGTTGTTTCCACCGGGCCTTCACGAGCGTTCTTTTCCACCGTACTCAGACTCGATGGAACTCGACGCTGTTGTATTTTCCACCAATGTACTTCATGTAGAGTTGACCATTGCGCGCCAGTTGCAGCATACTCTCGAACATTTTCAGATCTTGATCGAAGGCCTTTACCAGCCGCGCTGGCAAGAAGATGGCAAACTCATTTGCAACGTCCACGATGTAGCGTTTTCCAAACTTGGTCTGTACAGCTCTCATGTCCGTGATTTGATAATCCGAATGGACGTGGAGTTCTGACAGCTTCTTCGTTGGGAGGAATTCCGCCATCAGGCTGACTTTGTTGATATTTGAGAGATCCATTTTCACTCTTTTTCAAAGTTCTTCTCGGAGAAGTTGATGGTGCGGTGGAATAGTACAGTCTGAGCTTGGTCCACGAAATCATAAGCTCCCTCGTAACCCCTCCACTCAGATTTTAAAAACTTCTCCCCACTTATCCAATCATAGGCATGTGTAACAGGTTCAAACACGTTCGAAGAACCCCGCACGTAGAGAATTTCCCCCCTCGCAACACTTTTCACAGTCCCGACGTTGGGGTGGGGGACCATCAATGTGATCCTTCATCTGTGGCGTATTATAATGCTCCATGCATGGAAGATACGATATCACTTCACTATCGTTCCGATAATGCTCCGGCAAACGATCCCACAGTAAACCAATAAAGTTACCCCAATCCTTTAGGAGCAAGACCTTTGGAACCTGTTCGAGCTCGTTTTTGGTCAAGTCCAGGGGGTGCTTGGCCGGATGCACTGCGTACATACTCGCACATGTGAACATCTTGACGTAATCTTGTGGAATGAAACCTCGACGGGTTGAAACTTGTTTCGGAATAACGTTGCAGCTGCATGCAATAAATAAATCATTTTATGGGCTTTGAAGGGTAACCGTTCATATGGGAACTATCGTTATCTCACTCTCGAAAATTTTCCTAGCCATAAATGGAAGTTTCCCACACACACACACGCGCGCACACACACACACACACACACACACACACATACACCCACACGCACGCACGCACGCACGCACGCACGCACGCACACACACACGCACACACATGCACACACACATGCACAAATGCACACATTTGTCTAAGTTGTTTTTTTTTATATATATAAACTCCTGTGAATAGTCTAGACAAAAATGCTCCGCTTACATCTATAATGTTGATAATAAATTATCGGATTTTATGGGTTTTCAAGGACCCGCGACTCTATGATGCCCCCTCCCCCACAGAGTCGACAGCGGCTTCTCCCTCTCGCCCGTGGGTCCAGCTATCGCCGGGAAGACATCGTCACCAAAAACGAGCCTCCCCACTCTCTAACACCCCTCCCCTTTCCCTCCGCCGGAACCCCGCACTCGGCTGCCGCATGCAGGATCCCCCCCCCCCCCGCTCCACCATGCATACCCCGGCTTCCCCGCGCTCGACTCCCCCGCCCCGCTCCCCCCTGAGATCCCGGAGTTAGAACCGGCCTATTACCACTACTAGTGGGCTACTGTTGCAGACCACAGTGAACATTTCATAAAGATAAGAACTGGTCATGGAAGAGAATGAGTTCCTATTGAGGCGGAATGACACCTCATCGCGGTCGGTATGGTAGAACAATTATAGATACCCAAAAATCTCTGAAACGGCTCTTCAGATCCCGTCAAAACTTTGCCAAACCACGTCAAATAGATAGACGAAAAGTTGTCTGCCCCTTAAATTTTCTGAATTTGAGGAAGAACACGTACGTTGGCTTATCATAAGTCGATCTACTTTTTTTTCTCCAATTCAGAAAATTTGAGGGGCAGACACCTGTTCGTCTATCTATTTGACGTCGTTTGGCAAAGGTTCGACGGGATCTGAAGAGGCGTTGATGAACGTAAATGAATTTTCATAGATGCGTATATATTTTAATATATGGGAGATTGAAGATTAGTATGCTGCGGATGAGTTTTTCAACGCGCATCATAATAATACAAATATTTTTCTGATTAATGCAACAAACGTATATGATTTCATTATTTACACAAAAAGTATTAAAATCGCAATATGACTATTATTTTTACCGTCATTCTGTTGAAAAGTACAATACCTTGTACATTGAATAACACAAAACGCTGTTTAAAGAAATATGAAATTTAAAATACTTTTACAATACTATGGCAAGTGAAATTTCAAAACTTAGTATATGAATGAATATTTAGGCTTAAGTGTTGTAAAATTCAATACCGGACCTACATTTCATACGGTTTTACATATTAATGCACTATCTACAATTTTTCAAGGCGTCTAATAGAAAACTAAATATTCTTAGTTGAAAAATACAACAAGCGTTTTGAATATATACAATGTAGACGAAGTAAGAAAATTACAAACTGACTCTTAATTTTTACAATTCTTGGTTCAGGAGTATACAATTTTTTGTGCACTGAATATTATGATAGACTGGAGACTATTTAGAAATAAATAGGACATTTACAATAGGAAGGCACGTACATTTTCTGATTTACAAGGAGACGGCTGAGCCTGGCTGTCACGAATCGGGTTCTCCTTTCGCGTGGTGAAAGTTGGAGACCTCCGAATTAACGGCGTTTTGTATTTTTTTTCCCATAGGCCTTAGTTGCTGGGATATCGCGATTTAAAAATTTGCGAATTTCGGACGGAGCCAAGCCGGATTCGGCTCGCGCTTAGAGCACGTTGAGCGTTGATGCTTGAGACAAGAGCGGCCGTAGCTAATATGGTAAGACGACGAACTGGTGCTCTGAAAGTTCACGACTCGCGTCCCCATGCTTTTTTTAAATCATTTTTTTTCTTTCAATCTCTCATAAGACTTTGCATGTGCAGGTAAATAAGAAAATTCGAAAATATATATTACTAGTTTTATTTATCTATTATATTAAAATAACGAATCCAATAATTAAGTCACAATTACATCGTAAAATAATATTGTATAACAAATAATTAATCTAATAATCAAGTCACAATTACAAAACAAAATAATATGGTATAAAAAATAAATAATTAATCTAATTCACACTTACAAATTTCGCGGCAAGTAATTATTCCGATTCTTCTTCTATCAGATCGGTATGCTGACAAATAGGAGGGTGGAAACCATCGTATAAGCAAGGGAAGCACAAAGGCTTACGACACCACGAACATAAGATGAACGCAATACCACCGCAACCACATTAATTATTTTAATATAATAGATAAATAAAACTAGTAATCCATATTTTCGAATTTTCTTATTTACCTGCACATGCAAAGACATGAGAGATTATAAAATAAAATAAAAATTGAACTTGAAAAAAAGCACGGGGACGCGAACCGTGAACTTTCAAGTGCCACTTGAAAGTTCACAGTTCGCGTCCCCGTGCTTTTTTCAAGTTCAATTTTTATTTTATTTTATAATCTCTCATGTCTTTGCATGTGCAGGTAAATAAGAAAATTCGAAAATATGCATTACTAGTTTTATCGGTTTACTAGTACGTCGTCTTACCGTATTAGCTACGGCCGCTCTTGTCTCAAGCATTAACGCTCAACGTACTCTACCCGCTAGCCGAAACCTGCTTGGCTCCATCCGAAACTCCCAAATTTTCAAATCGCGATATCTCAGCAACTAAGGCCTATTGGAACAAAAATAAAAAACGACGTTAATTCGGAGGGCTTCAACTTCTACCACGCGATAGGAGAAACCGATTTGCGACATCCAGGCTCTGCCTTCTTCTTGTTAGTATGTGTTTATTCGGATAGTCTGATTTAATTTATAATTCAGTGCAGAAAACTTGAAATTTGTGCTTTGGTCAGCATGTTAAATCAAATCATAAAACACGTATTGAGTAACACCAAAGTAAGTGATGAACACCCGGTGCGATGGTCTAGAGGTTAGCGTGCTCGCCACTGAATCAGCGGAACGGAAGGTCCCGGGTTCGAATCCTAGTCGCGTACATTTCGTCGTGAAATATTTTTCTGCGGTGTTTTACGGCGACATAAGATTAGTTAGAAATAAGAATTTAGTCATAATGAATATAATACAGAGAGGCGGAAGCCGGCTGCGGCCGCAGGGGGAACAGGAAGAAAAAAGGAGAACGTTAGACGAAAGAAACGGTCACAATGAGGGGGAAGGGTAGGGTAACAAACGCCAAAAGCTAAGGAAAAAACAAATAAGTAAGTGGTGAAATTAACCGAACAAAATCTATTTGCATTAATTTTTATATATCCACAACTGATACTTTTGAATAGGTATATAATTTTTCCAGGACTTTGGTATTACTGGTTTACACATTACTGGGTACACATTACTTAGCCATTCAATACGTAGTGTATTAATTTAAAAATAACGATTATTAGTTTTCACAGACTGAATCAGTAAAATAATTCCGGAGTTTTTATATTAAAATTCATACAGAGTTTATTGAAGACGCAGGATGTAAATCATAACAATTACACTAACCTAACACCGTAAAATTAATACACTTTTCTATGCCAAATTTACTTTTTTTTTATTAAAAAATGCAATCTGTGCGTATTAATTTTAATACGCTTATAGTAGATACCTTGCGATACGTATATGATTTTTACAGTACTTAAGTGTTGCGATATTACTGAACGATTATTAGACATTCGAAAAGCAGTGCATTGATTTTCAAACGACAATATTAAAATTCATAAACGGTATCTGTAAAAAGACTTCCTACACTTTTATATTAATTTTAATACAGATTTTTTTACAGTGTAACGTCAATAATAAATAATTTGATAATCTTTTATCACGATGCACCTAGAATGCAACGTGTTCCCGAGGATGCTTCAGGTGAGTCTCAATCGATATCAGAGAAGTTGCGACTTCCTCGTAGTCGGAACTGTGGGTGGGCAGTACAGAAAATTTGCAGCGTCTCAGTATCACCCTTTTCCAGATTTAATATGCTTATAGCGTCTCGTGACTTTTGCTCGACCCCCCTCTCGGCCCCCTGTGACAAAGTGTGACGATTTGCCTACACCCCACCCCCCTCACTGCGTCACGTGCTTTATGAATGGCCCCTTATGACCCAGGTAGGAATACGATGACCCAGGTAGAAAACGATGAAAAAAGGGCTCGCCAAGCTCTGAAACAACGCTCACATTTTTTTATTCGGGCCGAGCACCAGCCTCATTTCAAGCCTAGCTGAACCTCTACATGATAACGCGGTTTCAGGCTCTTGCACACAGGCTTGACTAAAGGCTGGTAGAAAAGCCTGTACTAAGCCTAAAAACGGCGAACCAACAAGTCTCAAAACGAGCCTTAATGAAGCCATCACGAGCATTTATGACCAGGCTTATCCTTACCTCTTCTCGAAACTATATGAGGCCTGTTTTTAGTTTTCTATATTCTACATTGAGGTAAATTTGATAAATTTGTAAACAATGTTTATTTCGTCAAATTGATTTAGAAAATTAAGATAGAGGATGAAGTAAAATGTCAGTAGTGTAATTTTTTGCAGATACACAATTTCAAAATATTCTCGCATTTGTTGCTAAATTTTTTTTTTTTTTCATAAAAGTATAGAAAAAATATTATTTTAAACTTATTTTATTTTATCACCACCTGAAACAAGCCTGCATCCAGCCTTGATTGTTGAGCCTTAAAATTCGCTGGTTGAATGAAGCTTGAAGTAACCCTGAGCTTAGGCTAAGCAGCCAGTCTTGGTTCCAGGTTGCTCCAAACGATGCCATAAAACCTGGTCCAGGTCTGTCTCACTCTGGCTCGGTGAAACAAGGCTCGCACAAGCTTGTTTCGATCGTCAGCCTTTTCATTTCCTACCTGGGGAAGTATATATTCATCTAGTATCATACCCACTTATATTAAAAGATCTTTAAAATTGACCGAGACGTACGCTTTGGCATGACCGTGAAAAACAAATTTCTCTCCATTGTATCATCGATTTCTGAATGAAAGGTTATCTGTACATGAAAAGTCAACAATTTGTCCATACCTCTGCAGATGTAGCTATCCCTATGCGTAGCAGTTTTTTCTTATTCTGGTTTGTGTTTTTACAATACGCCAACAGTTTCGATTTTTTTGACTATTTTCAAGCCCCTTTTTGTAAGGGTGTACGGGTAGCAGAATTGGTCGAGTCAGGTCGGGTCGTGTAATTAGACTATGATTCGGGTCGAGAATCCGAATTTTTCGGGGACCCGTGATCGGACGGGTATACTCGAACTTTGTCGAGTACCCGAGTTTTTCGAGCACTCGTTTCATGTCATGAACTCGATAAGCACACACACACACACACACACACACACACACACACACACACACACACACACACACGCACACGCACACGCACGCACACACACACACACACACACACCCACACACGAAAGAAGATTTTTACAGTATTATTATTTGTTCGCATTATCGCCTTCGAGTTTTCGTTTTCTCCTAATATTTGATCGATACACGTAGAAAAAAATAAATATAAACAATAGATACGAATGTCCGAGTCGTTTACGAATATTCGAAGTTTACGAATACCCGAAGTTTGACAGTACTCGACGTTTATGAGTACCCAAAATTTGAAAGTACCCGATGACCGAATTCGGGTACCCGATAGTGGCCGGTAATGCGAAAACGTAACCCGTCGGGTACTCGACCAGACCCCAACATCGGGTACCCGAGTAAATCGAGTACCCGCACGCCTCTACTTTTTTGTATTGTAGTAGTCTTTAAAAATAGTAATTGTCGAAATTAAAAAAATCGGCTACGTACAACCTTAGTCACTGCGATTACAAAAATGGCAAAACAGAATTGAAAATCGGTCGATAAGTTTTTGAGTATTCGTTGGGACAAGGTCGGAAAAAGTGCTTGCAAGAAAGCGCATTAAAAGTTTTCGATCCGTCTTTCTTGATATGAAGTTATCTTTTTTTTCTAGAATATTGATACCAACATTAAAGTATCTAGCCACGTGCGACGTGCGATTTGACGTTTCTTCATCATCATCATATTTTACAAAATAATAAGAGCCTGCACTTCATCTATTGTGAACGATGCCATACATGTAGGGACTGAGGGCAGTAAACCGGTCGCGCTAACTGATCCCACTAAAGTGACTGTAACACCGTCAATTTTCGAACCTGTGAATAAAAAGTGTACCAAAATATCTTCTAATATATGAACTTTCAATAATTATAAAGAAGAAAAAACAAATATTTTCAAATGTTGCTTGGGAAAAGTGGGGAAGCTACTGTGCAAGTTCTTGTAATCGTACGCACCTAGTGCACGAGCGAGGCCTCTTGCACTCTGCACGGGGTTTTGGTCGATTGCTTGGAGTACGGCTGCCCGGACTTCCTCGGTGACTGGCTTTATGCGCGGTCTCCGCGGAGCTTTTAGCGTGCCGTGCTCTGCGATGGTCTCCGCGAGTCTTTTGAAGAAACAATGTCATTCAATATATTCATTCCCGACTCACTCAATGTAGTCAGCCCCGACACTCAATGTAGTCGAGGTCCACAGAGTTACAAGTTGTGGATCCCGTAATACATACGTACCGTCTAAAACTTTGGCGGGAAGGAGTGGGTTCTCCACACTGTAAAAAATAAGCGTGTTGTCGGTGTGTTGAAGCAACACACAACACGCCTACACGTGTGTAGGACCTGGTTAACGCGTTGAAACAACGTGTTTTACTTATTTTACCGTGTTGAAATATTACGCTCTATACCATTCTTGGTAACAACACGTTTTAAATATGTTGCTGTAGAATACGCTTAATGTAACACATATGAAGCATGTCGAATCAAGCCATTTTCTTTCAAACAACACACTTAGTGTAGGTACACGCGACTCGAACGACACAAAGCGTCGTGAAACAACTCACTTGCACGCGTGTACCACAAACAACACGCGTTCAATAAGTTGATATGAAAATATGGCGGCTTTATAACCTCGCTACGTTATGCACGGACTTGCGAAATAGTTTTTCAATTGCGAATTGTATTATTTTAAAAGCGAAACACATAAGTTTTTGCTCGTCGTGCACACCTACATGAATGAAGAAATAATGTGCTCGGTGGAACCATTGCTCAGGTGCAACACTCAGTTTATTGACGTAGATATAAAATAATTTTTTGGTAGAGTGTCGCTGCAAAGAAAATTTTTTATTTTGTGCGGATCAATATTTTGTTTGCGGTTAAGAAAAATTTCTGTCCAGAGTGATGAAAGATGCTTCTTAGGGGCAAATTTAATTCTATGCGTACCAAGTTTTCTGTGCAGTGAGAAGAAAATGTTCTGTGCGGAATGGAGGAAATTCGTTGTTCCGGGCAAAGGAAATTTTTTATTCTGTGCGGACCAACTTTTCTGTCCGGAGGAGTAAATTTCGTGTTCGGGGCAAAGGAAATTCTTTATTTTGTGCAGACCAATTTTTCTATCCAGGGCAAAGAAAATTTTCTGCCCAGAGTAAAAGAAATTCCTTGTTCTCAGCAAATGAACTTTTTAATTCTTTGCAGACCAACTTTTCTGTCCGGCGTGGAGTAAATTTCTTGTTCGGGGCAAAGAAAACTCTTTATTTTGTGTGTCCCAATTTTTCTGTCTAGGGCAAGGAAAATTGTTTATCCGGAGAGAAAGAAATTCCTTGTTCGGGGCAAACGAAATTTTTTATTCTGTGCGGGCCAATTTTTCTATCTAGTGCAAAGAAAGTTTTCTGTCCGGAGTAGAGGAAATTGCTTGTACGAGACAAACAAAATTTTTGTTTTCTGCGCAGACCAATTTTTTCTGTCGAGGGAATAGAAAATTGTCTGTTCAAAGTGAGAGAAATTTCTTGTTCGGGGCAAAGAAAATTGTGAGTTGGAGTGAGAGAAATTTCTTTTTCGAGGCACAGAAAATTCTTTATTCTGTGCGGACCAATTTTTCTGTCCAGTGCGAAGAAAATGGTCTGTTCGGAGTGAAGAAAATTGCTTGTACGAGGCAAAGTAAATTCTTTATTCTGTGTGGACCAAGTTTTCTGTCCAGTGCGAAGAAAGTTTTCTGTTCGGAGTGAAGAGAAGTGCTTGTACGAGGCAAAGGAATTTTTTTTTCTGTGCGAACAAATTTTTCTGTCGAGGGCAAAAAAAATGGCCTGTATGGAGTGAGAGAAATTTCTTGTCCGGGGCAAAGCAAATTCTTTATTCTGTGCGGACCAAGTTTTCTGTCCAGTGCTGAGAAAGTTTTCTGTTCGGAGTGAAGAAAAGTGCTTGTACAGGGCAAAAGAATTTTTGTTTTCTGTGCGGACAAATGTTTCTGTCGAGGGCAAAGAAAATTGTCTGTTCAAAGTGAGAGAAATTTCTTGTTTGGGGCAAAGAAAATTCTTTATTCTTTGCGGACGAATTTTTCTGTCCAGTGCAAAGAAAATGTTCTGTTCGGAGTGAAGGAAATTTCTGATCACATTTCACATTTTATGTGCGTTGGGTGTAGACACACACACATATATATATACATAAAATGTAAAATGTCTTCATTACTCTTCTCGTTCAATATACCATGTATTCCGTTTCTTGATGAAAAACCGCAAGTATAGCCGATAGCACAATGGTTAGCGTACATATATTAGGTATAAAAGTAACTAGGTTAGGTAGGTTCGAAACCGGGTATGGACAATAAAATTTATTTGCAGGAATTGATTTCGGGACGACTGGAACTCATCAAGTATGGTAGTAAACCATCGGAATAAAACACCAGTAACGGAGAAACCTTTTTTTTTATTTATTTTTAAACGTATGCCTACGTGACGTCTTGTACGTTATTCCCAAGCGTCCACAAGTACACATAAAAACGTGTGTTGATTTAGCTATCAACACATTTGAAACATGTTGAAATTGGCGACAAGCGTTTACACGCCTAAAGTGTATCGAAACAACACGCTTTGAACTTGCTAAAACACGCTTGAAGCGTATTGACAGAACACGCGTAAAATGTGTCGTTACGACATCAACACATGAGTTGCCGTGTTGAAAACGGCGACAGGATTACACACGTGAAACGTCTTGAAAGAACGCGTTTGTTTTTACAGTGCAAACTCTTCGCGATATAGGCGCACGCATTCAGTGTAGTTGTGGTTCGATTGTATGATAATCGCGTGCATTTTAACACGCCTTGTCTCGGCCATGATGTTCACGCCGAGAATGAATGCTCTCGACGAGCCCATCGATGAACAAATGCCGATCATCGCTAGCTTTTGTCGAAAATGTTCGTATACACAAATAATACGACCTCGCAACAACGACGGGCATGTTATGAATGTATAGATATAGTGTATCCCGGAATAACGGGGCCGATTTAAAGAAAATGTGCGCACGTAAAACTGCACACTATTTTCGTGTCGCTACCGCACTTGGACAAGAGAAATGCCATAAAATCGAAGCTATTTCCATGAATGTATTTCCATGAATCCCCGAGAACCATTCCGAGCACTGATTTTATCTTTGTTAAATAAATAATGCTCGTATCGTCGTTTTCGCAGCATCGTCAGACTTCTCGACCCAATCTGACCAGAATTAAGATAAAATCGGAGACGAATTTGGGGCAGTAATATCGGGCATGTCCGACGGATGCCCCAAGAACCATCGCGAGCACCCATTTTATCTTTGTTAAATAAATAATGCTCCTACCGTCGTTTTTGCAGCATCGTCAGACATGTCGACCCAATCTAACCGGAAGGAAGATAACATCTCAGACGAATTCGGGGCAGTAATGTCAGGAATGTCCGATCGAGTCCCCGAGAACCATTTCGAGGACCGATTTTATCTTTGTTAAATAAACAAAGCTCCTACCGTCGTTCTCGCAGCATTGTCAGACTTCCTTATGCAATCTGACCGGAAGTAAGATAAAATCGGAGACGAATTCGGGACAGTAATATCGGGAATGTCCGATCGATGCCCCAAGAACCCTTCCGAGCACCGATTTTATCTTTATTAAATAAACAAGTCCCCTACCGTCGTTTTCGCAGCATCGTCAGACTTCTCAACCCAATATGACCGGAAGGAAGATAAAATCGGAGACGAATTCGGGGCAGTAATATCGGAAATGTCCGATCGAGGCCCCGAGAACCATTCCGAGAACCGATTTTATCTTTGTTAAATAAACAATGCTCCTACCGTCGTTCTCGCAGCATCGTCAGACTTCTCGACACATTATGACCGGAAAAAAGATAAAATCGGAGACGAATTTGGGGCAATAATATCGGGAATGTCCGATCGAGGCTCCGAGAACCATTCCGAGCACCGATTTTATCTTTGTTGAATAAACAAAGCTCCAACCGTCGTTCTCGCGGAAGCGTCAGACTTATCGACCTAATCTGACAGGGAGTAAGACAAAATCGGAGACGAATTCGGGGCAGTAATATCGGGAATGCCCGATCGGGGCGCCGGGAACCATTCCGAACGGCGATTTTATCTTTGTTAAATAAACAAAGCTCCTACCGTCCTCCACGTTGATAAGTGCGTCTGAACCGTTTTTTATCGGATCAAGAAAAATCGAACATGAAAAACGGTCTATTCAAATTCTGTTTTGTGTTTCATTATCGAAATAACCGTTAGATTGTTCGGATTTGTTCTCAATGGGTGATTTTTCAAAATGTTGCACCCTCGGCACGAAAATCGCCATTGGACTACTACTGCTGCACTGGACTATGAACGTGAACGAATCCAATGTCCACCGCAGCGTTCTCAGTTTGTAGGGATTGTTCCACAACAGAAACATTTGCATGCGGATTAGGATTCGCTACCAGATGTAAAAGACGTCGATTCGAAGCTCTCTTTGAATCGACGTCTCCATGAGAGTGGACGTTGATAAACGCGCCTGTTTCAATCGTTTTTTATTGGATCGAGACGAATCCAATATCAAAAACGGTGCATTGAAATTCTGTTTTATTATCGCAATAACCTTCAGATTCGTTGGATTCGTTCCGAGTAGGTGATTTTTAGAAATTTATCACCCTCGGCACGAAAATGGCCATTGAAATACGACTGCTGCTGTGGACTATGAACGTGAACGAATCCAATGTTCACCGCGGCGTTCTCAGTTTGTAGGGATTATTCCACAACGGAAACACTTGCACACGCACTCGGATTCGTTCCCGGATGTAAAAAACGTCGATTCGAAAACAGATTTTCATGACATTCGACGTTGATAAATGCGCCTGTTTAAACCATTGTTTATCAGATCGAGACGAATCCAATAGGAAAAACGGTCTATTTGAATTTCGTTTTATATTTCATCTTTGAAGAAACCTTCAGAGTTTTCGGATTCGTTACCACAGAATGATTTTTTTTCGTTATTTACCACCCTCGACACGAAAAAAGACATTGAACTACTACTGCTGCTGTGGACTGCGAACGTGAACGAATCCCATTATCAACGCGACGGTCTCCGTCTGTAGGGGTTATTCCATAACAGAAGCACTTAAATGCGGACTCGGATTCGTTCCCAGATGTAAAAGACGTCGATTGGAAGAAAGATTCACATGAGATTTGACTTTGATAAACGCGTCTGTTTCACCGTTCTTTTTATCGCATCGAGACAAATCGAATATGAAAAGCGGTATATTCGAATACTGGTTTGTATTTAATTTTTGAAATAACATTCAAATTGTTCGGATTCGTTACCACAGAAGGATTTTGTTCGTTTATTTACCACCCTCGACACGAAAATAGTTATTGGACTACTACTGCTGCTGTGGACTATGAACGTGCACGAATCCCACTACCAGCGCGGCGTTCTCAGTTTTTTGGGGTTATTCCACAACAGAAACACTCGCATGCGGAAACACTCGGATTCGTTCCCGGATGTAAAAGACGTCGATTCGAAGAGAGATTCACATGAGATTCGACGTTGATAAATATGCCGATACGAATCCTACATGAAAAAACGGTCCATTGAAATTCTGGTTTCTGTTTTTTTATTATCGAATCAACCTTCAGATTGTTCGGATTCGTTCCCAGTGAGTGATTTTTAGAAATTTATCACCCTCGTCACAAAAATAACCATGACGACTGGTGCTGTGGACTATGAACGGGAACGAATCCAATGTTCAGCGCGGCGTTCTTTGCTTGTAGTGATTATTCCACAACGGAAACACTTGCACGCGCACTCGGATTCGTTCCCACATGTAACAGACGTCGATCTGTTTTGAGTTTTATTATCGAAATAACCTTCAGATTGTTTGGATTCGTTCCCAGTGGGTGATTTTTAAAAATGTATCACCCTTGGCACGAAAATAGCCATTGGACTACGACTGCTGCTGTGGACTATGAATGTGAACGAATCCAATGTTTACCGCGGCGTTCTGAGTATGTAGGGATTATTTTACAACAGAAACACTTGTCTGCGGTCTCGGATTCGTTCCCAGATGTTAAAAACGTCGATTCGAAAACAGATTCACTTGAGATACGACGTTGATAAACGCGCCCGTTTCAACAATTTTTTTTATCATACCGAGACGAATCCATTAAGAAAAATGGTCTGTTCGAATTCTGTTTTGTATTTCATTTTTGAAATAACCTTCAGAGTTTTCGGATTCGTTACCACAGAACGATTTTTTTCTTTATTAACCACCCTCGACACGAAAATAGTCATTGGACTATTGCTGTGGACTATGAACGTGAACGAATCCCACTATCAGCGCGGCGTTCTCAGTTTGTTTGGGTTATTTCACAACAGAAACACTCGCATGCGGACTCGGATTCGCTCCCAGATGTAAAAGACGTCGATTCGAAGAGAGATTCACATGAGATTCGACGTTGATAAATACGCCTGTTTCAATCGTTTTATCTTATCGGATCGAGACGAATTCAATATGAAAAAACGGTCCATTCAAACTTTGTTTTGTTTTTTCATTATCGAAATAACCTTCAGATTGTTCGGATTCGTTCCCAGTGAGTGATTTTTAGAAATGTATCCCCCTCGGCATAAAAATAACCATGAGGACTGCTGCTGTGGACGTATTGAATGTGGAGGGTATTCAATCCATATTCAACCCAAATCGTCAGACTTCTCGACCCAATCTGACCGGAAAGAAAATAAAATCGGAGACGAATTCGGGGCAGTAATATCGGGAATGTCCGATCGAGGCTCCGAGAACCATTCCGAGCACCGATGTTATCTTTATTAAATAAACAAAGCTCCTACCGTCGTTCTCGCAGCATCGTCAGACTTCCTTATCGAATCCGACCGGAAGTAACATAAAATCGGAGACGAATTTGGGGCAGTAATATCGGGAATGTCCGATCGATGCCCCAAGAACCATTGCGAGCACCGATTTTATGTTTGTTAAATAAACAAAGCTCCTACCATTGTTCTCGCAGCATCGTCAGACTTCTCGACCCAATCTGACCGGAAATAAGATAAAATCGGAGACGAATTTGGCGCAGTAATATCGGGAATGTCCGGTCGAGGCTCCGAGAACCATTTCGAGCACCGATTTTATCTTTGTTAAATAAAAAAAGCTCCTCCCGTCTTTTCCGCGGCATCGTCAGACTTCTCGACCCAATCTGACCGGAGTATGATAAAATCGCAGACGAATTCGGGGCAGTAATATCGGGAATGTCCGATCGATGCCCCAAGAACCATTCCGAGCACCGATTTTTTCTTTGTTAAATAAACAATGCTCCTACCGTCGTTCTCGCACAATCGTCAGACTTTTCGATCCAATCTGACCGATAGTGCAGAGAATTTGAACCTGCATTTCGCGAACGTGGGTCGTTTTCGTCCTGCTCAAGATCATTTTCTTCGCAGGCTGCTTAATATTTAATTTAAAAAAATATTAAACATAAGAAAGAAAAAAACCCTATTTCCTTTGAGAAGTACGGCCTAAAGATTGACCATGCATTTTTTCAGATTTTTTTCATTGACAATTGTTGGTTTGGTAGTGCAAAAACGAAAACGACCCAGGGTCACGGGATGAAGGTGCCTCAAATACCTTCACGGATTAAGGGTTAAGATAACCGATTGAACTTAATCGATCGATTGTGAACTTCATCGAAAATAATGTCCATTTCGAAAATGTTCGAGGATTTCATGCTCCGCAAATAATATTTTAAATCATATGCGATTCGCAAACAACTTTTGGAATTAATAATCCTAACACTACATTTTCAAGTAATTTTGCGTGAAATTATTAATTTTCTGTTTCATAAATTATCTTAAAATCCTGTAACTCCGGAATTTTACGATATTTATTTTTATATTTACAATTATGTAGAATATTTTTGTATTTAGAATTTACCATTTAAAAATTATGTAACTACAGAATGTTCAGATTATTCATGCAACATTAAAAAACAAAAATACTCGTAGTATTTGGTAAAAAATAATCATTTCACGCCAAATTACTTAAAAAGTTTATCGCTAGAATTATTTATTCTCAAAGTTATTAGCGAATCCTCGAACATTTTCGAAATTGACATTCTTTTCAATAACGTTCTCGGATAGGGACACATTCAGATCCCTCTGTTCGACCGCGTGTCATAGGACCAACTTCCAGCCGACAGCCGAACATTCGGAAGTTGCAGCTGTGACGTCAGCAGACTAGCACTTCCTATAGCGCACCCGTGTCTGATTTATCTCATTTGTTCCACTGATAAAATTTCGATCTATCGACTTTAGATCGTATGTTTGATAATTTTTTCTGCATGACGGGGGGCTCAAATAAAGTTTTTCGGGAGTGTTCCGTATTCGGAATTATCCAGACTCCATTCTCCTGCACGCCGAATTGAAATTTCATTTTTTTCCAGAATACGCTATTTTCCCTGGCGAATACTGTTCATGACAAAAATACGATATATTTTTTTCAAAAGGAGCTTGGAAAACCATCAAAAAGCATATTTTTTTCAGTTGTAAAATCACCGCGCAAGACCCTTAAAAAACCCATGTAGAAGGTAAAGAAACCAAAAATCGATACCAATTAATACGTTCTGTAAGCGAGAAAAAAATTCTAAATTAGACCCGCCTCATAAATGTGTATTGTATTCTAAACAAAGTGTTACCCTGTAAAGTCAGAAATTCCTGTCACTAAAGTGGAGCCGTAGTTGGACTTCAAGCATTGCTATATCATACAGCTGAAGTAATATTAATGGTACAATCGGACGTTATTGGAAGTATTCTCAAAATAAAGTTGGTAATTTAGAATTGATGTGCAAGTGGGGATGCGATGGCACGTCTGGTCGAAATACTCACAAACGAAAATTTAGCGACGGAGACGACAATGAATCGGATGTCATCATTATCTTTATTTTACTTATTTCCTTCCAAATCTTTGATCGAGTCAATCCCACGCGTGATTATTTTGAAAAATCCACGTCCTTCGTCGCCAAGATTGTGTAGCCTAGTAAAAATTCAATTCTTGCCCGAAACTGCCGAAGCAACTAGGGCAGATCGTGATTGTATCGAAGCGCAAGAGAGAAACTTCGTGCCCTTTTAAACCGTAATGGGCGGCAAAGAAACTAACATCAATTTCAAACTTGTGTTGTGATAGATGGTAAAGTTTTTAATTCTATTACGAAAACATCGACAAGTATGCGTTGCTACCTTTGCGGTTCTACGTCCAAATAATTTAATAATAACGACGGAAATACAGAGAGGAGTTTTTTCAAAAATTCTGAAATGTTCGCCTCGATGAGGGAAATTGATGAAGAATGGATAAAGCGATGTCATGTTGAGTAGTTGTAATAGGCTGGTTCTAACCCAAGGGGAGGTGGTGTGTCAAAAGTGGTGAAGCCAAGGTGGCGCCACCGTCGTGGGGAGGTCGCCGGGCGCGTGTGACGTCACAGAGAGGCCTCTGTGGAGGGGGACCATGTGGTCCGTGGAGCGACTGGCGAGGAAGCCGTCGTCGATGAGTGTTGTGTGTGTATGTGCGTGCGTGCGTGCGTGCGTGCGTGCATGCATGCGTGTAGGAAAGCCAAGGTGGCGCTGCGGTCGTGGGGAGGTCGGCGTGTGTGCGTGTGTGCGTGCGTGTAGGGAAGCCAAGGTGGTGCTACGGTCGTGGGGAGGTCGGCGTGTGTGCGTGCGTGCGTGCGTGCGTGTAGGGAAGCCAAGGTGGCGTTACGGTCGTGGGGAGGTCGGCGTGTGTGCGTGCGCGCGTGTAGGGAAGCCAAGGTGGCGCTACGGTCGTGGGGAGGTCGGCGTGCGTGCGTGCGTGTGTGCGTGTGTGTGTGTGTGTGTGTGTGTGTGTGTGTGTGTGTGTGTGTGTGTGTAACGTTGTCTCTTAAGAAGTCACGTAGAGCGCTAAGAAAAGGTGCATGAATTTATCCAGATGTTCTTTTTTCCAACTATCTCGACGGAGGCTCATGTCCGAGACGCTGTTATACACGACAACGTTTCAACCACCTCGTCCGAAAGTCTCAAATTTTACGACTCTTCTTTTTCTTACGTCGAGCGCCAGGGACCGTCATACCCTATCGCTTCGCATGTGCAACTTGAGCCTCATCATTCCATAGGCCCACACTTGAAAACCCATAAAATTTTACGACAGCATGTGACGAAGACAGTGATCCGGGGAAAAAAATGCATTTCCATTGTACAGGGCTTTAGTTTTTCATCTCTGAATGATAATATATACAAGGAGTGCAACGTCAAGCCTTGATGCCGACACTTGAGATCATGCAAGTTTGGACAAGTTAGCCCCATGGTTAAACTCATCATCGTCATCATTGGCGATATCAATAACGTCTTCGTCTACCCCAACTTCCACTTCGTCGTCATGGGCGATATTCACAACAACCTCCATCTCATCATCGACGACATCGATCACTTCAATTTGGTTCGACATTTTTCTTAACTGATTTTCCGTTTTCCGACTCTTCCACAAGGACACCTCGGAGGTTGAAGACTGGAATGGCGAAAACAGCTGTTCCGATCCTTCTTCGGATTTCGATTTTTGGATCCTCATAGGCTTATAGTAGGGTGGGGGCTTATTGTAGAAAAAAACCTTGCAAGATAGTGCATCCTGGTCAGGGGATAAACGAAAAGTTTTTTTTCTTTAACTATCCCTGTAGGGTTAGGCATCTGCTGTCGAGAAAAGTGTGTACTTATAGAGGTGAAAGCTGGCCAGGCTCGCCAATCATTGACTTTCGCGATCTCTACAGAACCGCGTCTAGGTCATGGAGACTGAACTGGCGTATTATAAAGAGCATCTTAGAGTTTTTAATATATATTGCCACGTGGTTCAGTATGTATGAAGTCCAGCCTGTCACGAATCATAGCGCTCTTCGCAGAGCAAAATCAAACCTATTCAAGTGACACTTGAGGCTATACAGTTTTTACCAAATCAGCCATATTCTAAAGACAATTTTTTTTGTTCGTCGACGTGCAATGCCAGCCTCCGAGCATAGGGAACATTTTGAAAAAATAACATTCCGCTCAAGTAATGTCTTGGCTATCCAAAAAACATACGAAAACGAGGTATTTATTACAAAACGATCAACTTTGTGTATCTATGGCCGGAGAATTTTTTTTTTTAGGCTTCGACCACTGATCCCACTGCATGCACCATTTGAGCATAGATGCACTCGCGGTCTGGAATACTCACAAAAATACTTTTATTTTTTGCTCCCGTTGAACCCCGATCGGCTCGTTCTGCGTGTGTATTTATTTTTCATGCTTTCCATGTTAAAAGATATCAGCGTGATATTGAAAAACTCTGGTGGAGGTGATTCTATTACATTTTCCGAGCTAGAAGGGAACGACAAAAATATTTTCTGATGGGAGACCATTTTTAATCGTCGACAGCGCTCAAAAGTGGCCACACTTTGAATGAAGCAGCGAGTTCACATATCTCTCTGGCAAGACTTTTCAACTCGTTAATATGGAGAACTACAATGAACCATCAGAAGAAATCTTGCACAACCAAGCCACGCTCTTAAGTTCGATCGACGACTTTGCTGTGTGGGAGATACAGATCGTCGAATTCATCGAAGTACTGAAATCGCAAAGCCGAATTAAGCGCCAACGATTATCAACTAAACATCAATAGTCATTGATAGGCCAAATACCGAATCTGGAAGGATTGAAGTATTTCATGTACAGGCATTCTATATGCATGGGTGCAGGACACAGCGGTAATGGGTTAATGTGGCGAGAACTCGACTTGAACGCCTGATGGTCTATACTTTAAGTTCTGCTCGATGAATTTCAACAACGTGGAAGTGGTTGAGCTTTACGAAAAATACGTAATCTTACAATAAATGTGAATAAGTATAAATCAATACGCGTTAAATGTTATATCTTATTGCCACGGGAAATAATGATTATGAGGGCTGCGATTAATGTGCAATCAAGAGATAATGCACGTTTCGCATGGGTGACAGTTACAGCTTTATACCCAGCTGAACGAAACAGTGACCACGGATCTTCTTACATGCAGTATTCAACGGTATTGAATCTATCGAATATTGAATTCCCAATAACTATAGGTCAAATTTAAAAAAAAAATTGTGCTTCAAAACAATTTATCCATTAATGTGTGTACCACCGAAGAAGACATTGCTCCGATACGCATGGCTCAACATAAAAAGAAGAAAAGCATATCAATTTGATGTACATACAAGATACCGAAGATAACAATGTATGACATATCACATAGATAAAGAACCTGTCAAGCCTCGTGAGCGCAGAACAGAGACAACCATTAAAAAATATATGTATGCCATCGGTGTATGAAGTTAACACAATTACTATATCGTCATATGTGCTAGACGAATTAAACAACGATCCAGTATTTCGCAGGTGTCTGCATTACTTTAGATCAACGGATAAACTGCAATCACATGAGATCGATTATGGAGCAATAAAGCACTGCGCCATCCGACTATCAAATGATACTAATAAGTGGCTTCAAATCATCAACTCCAATTGGAAAGCAACACATCCATTCACTGTAAATGCCTACTTGGAGTGTTTTTTTAACTAATTATAGAGAGAAGATGAGAGTGTGCAAAGACTGATGCGAAGAACGTAGCAGAGGATATGTATCAATATCATGAAGTATTTACTATTGATTACCACATGTGTTTTTCATATGATGAATCACTATCATAGTATCGATCACATCACAGCGCCTATTTCATATCATAGTTTGTGACAGAACTGGAAAAACTAGTGCTGTACATAAAATATATTTTCTACGAAAATTAATGCTCGTCATGAGTTAATTCTAATACCTTCACGCTATGGCAATAATTGTGCATTCAGTCATCATCAACTACTAGAGGTAGAAGTTGAATTACTCAAGATACAATGGCGTATGCCCCACATAATATTAGATGAGATTAATAAATTATCATTACATCGACCATTGGAAAGTGGGCGATACTTGAATGTGGGTTTTCGCTCTTGGGATCTATACGACTGTCCATCGCTTCAAAGCACAACGAAACATTCATGGACCGTAAAAGCTGCCTCCCAACTAGAGAAACCAAAATATGTAATTGGTGCGGTGCAGACTGGTAAAAAAGATAATGTATGGTAAAGGACATTATATTATTCACCGACTGCAAACTCACAAGTGCTAAACTTTATCTCAATTCAGGATTCTTTTCTCAAGATGACTCGAATATGGACTTCAAAAAAGTTTCGACATTTTGTTCAATAGGTACTCTCGATTTTGTAAATACCATTATGACTGCAATAGTGATCGTTCTTTACTAACCATCGCTGAGTCTTAATGTAACGACCCTCTCACGGTTAATGATTGATCGCATCAGAAATATGTAATTGGTGGCTGAATCATAAAGATTCATGCAAATAAAATAAATGTAACATTATGTACTTTTTATTCTCCTTACCCCGTACTTAGTTATGTCAGCATCACCAGCTATCGGATTGTGCAACTGAAAACAATATTACTTTCGAATGTGAAACTCATTTTTTTGTATGGAATTTGATTGAAAATAAATTAATATAATCGCCCAATGATAATCGAAGACATTCATCGCTATACGTTCGTTAGACGTTCGTGAGCCGTTTGTTGGAAGTTTGCGAGGCATTCGAAGATTTTCGATAGTCGTTCATGAAACGTTCCAGAGACTTCCGAAGACATTCATACGATGTTCGAAGCCATTTGAGAGACGGTCGAAAACATTCATAAGGCGTTTGAAGACACGCATGAGGGGTTCAAAAAGTTTCAAGAGCCTTTCTACGACGTTCATGAGACGTTTGAAGATGTTCGTGAGACATTCAAGAGACTTTCGAAAACGTTCATAAGACGTTTGAAGATATTCATGAGAGGTGCGAAGACCTTCGGAGACTTTCGAAGACGTTCAAGAGATCTGTGACGATATTTATAATACGTTTAAAGACATTGGTGAGGGGTTCGAAGTCGTTTAAGAGACTTTAAAAGACAATTACAAGGGGTTTGAAGACGTTCAAGAAACTTTCGAATACGTTCAAGAGACTTTCGACGACATTCATAATACGTTTGAAGACATTCATGAGGGGTTCGAAGACGCTTAAGAGAGGCTTTCAAAGACATTCACGAGGGGTTTGTCCAAAGACATTCATAATACGTTTGAAGACATTCAAGAGACTTTCGACGACATTCATAAGACGTTTGAAGAGGTGCATGAGGACTTCAAAGAGTTTCAAGAGACTTTCTACGACGATCATGAGACGTTTGAAGATGTTCGTGAGTTATTCAAAAATCTTTCGAAAATGTTCATAAGAAGTTTGAAGACATTCATGAGAGGTGCAAAGACCTTCAGTGACGTTCGAAGACATTCAAGAGATCTTTAACGATATTCATAATACGTTTGAGACATCGATGAGGGGGTTCGACGACGTTTTAGAGACTTTCAAAGACATTCACGAGGGGTTTGAAGACGTTCAAGAAACTTCCGAATACGTTCAAGAGACTTTCGACGACATTCATAATACGTTTGATTACATTCATGAGGGATTCGAAGACGCTTGAGAGACTTTCAAAGACGTTCACGAGGGGTTCGAAGACGTTTAAGAGACTTTCGACGGCGTACATAATTCGTTTGAAGACATTCATGTGGGGTTCGAAGATGCTTAAGAGACTTTCAAAGACATTCACGAGAGGTGCGAAGACATTCAGAAACTTTCGAAGACATTCCAGAGTTCTTTGACAATATTCATAATACGTTTGAAGACATCGATGAGAGGATCGACGATATTTTAGAGACTTTCAAAGACATTCACGGAGGGTTTGAAGACGGTCAAGAAACTTTCGAATACGTTCAAGAGACTTTCGAATACGTTCAAGAGACTTTCGACGACATTCATAATACGTTTGATTACATTCATGAGGGATTCGAAGACGCTTGAGAGACTTTCAAAGACGTTCACGAGGGGTTCGAAGACGTTTAAGAGACTTTCGACGGCGTACATAATATGTTTGAAGACATTCATGTGGGGTTCGAAGACGCTTAAGAGACTTTTAAAGACATTCACGAGAGGTGCGAAGACATTCAGAAACTTTCGAAGACATTCAAGAGTTCATTGACAATATTCATAATACGTTTGAAGACATCGATGAGAGGATCGACGATGTTTTAGAGACTTTCGAAGACATTCACGAAGGGTTTGAAGGCGTTCGAGAAACTTTCGAATACGTTCGAGAGACTTTCGGCCACATTCATAATACGTTTGAAGACATTCATGATGGGTTCGAAGACGCTTGAGAGACTTGCAAAGACCTTCACGAGAGGTTCGAAGACGTTCAAGAGACTTTCGACGACATTCATGAGTTCTTTGACAATATTCATAATACGTTTGAAGACATCGATGAGAGGATCGACGATGTTTTAGAGACTTTCAAAGACATTCACGGAGGGTTTGAAGACGTTCAAGAAACTTTCGAATACGTTCAAGAGACTTTCGACGACATTCACAATACGTTTGATTACATTCATGAGGGATTCGAAGACGCTTGAGAGACTTTCAAAGAGGTTCACGACGGGTTCGAAGACGTTTGAGAGACTTTCGACGGCGTACATAATATGTTTGAAGACATTCATGTGGGGTTCGAAGACGCTTAAGAGACTTTTAAAGACATTCACGAGAGGTGCGAAGACATTCAAGAGTTCTTTGACAATATTCATAATACGTTTGAAGACATCGATGAGAGGATCGACGATGTTTTAGAGACTTTCAAAGACATTCACGAAGGGTTTGAAGGGGTTCGAGAAACTTTCGAATACGTTCGAGAGACTTTCGGCCACATTCATAATACGTTTGAAGACATTCATGAGGGGTTCGAAGACGCTTGAGAGATTTTCAAAGACCTTCACGACAGGTTCGAAGACGTTCAAGAGACTTTCGACGACATTCATGATACCTTTGAAGACATTCATGTGGGGTTCGAAGACGCTTAAGAGACTTTCAAATACATTCACGGGAGGTTTGAAGACGTTCAAGAGGCTTTCGAAGACGTTCAGAAATCTTCGACGACATGCATAATACGATCTTCGACGACATACATAAACCGAAGACATTCATGACGTTTGAGTTTCGCTGTCATGCATTCACAACAATTCGCTGTCATACATTACAAACTCAAACGTCATGAATGTCTTCGGTTTATGTATGTCGTCGAAGATCGTATTACGTTCCGTAAAATTCTCCGGCCATAGATCCACAAAGTTGATCGTTTTGTAATAAATACCTCGTTTTCGTATGTGTTTTGGATAGCCAAGACATTACTTGAGCGGAATGTTATTTTTTCAAAATGTTCCCTATGCTCGGAGGCTGGCATTGCACG
This sequence comes from Ophion ellenae, assembly GCA_963210295.1. NCBI lineage: Eukaryota > Metazoa > Arthropoda > Insecta > Hymenoptera > Ichneumonidae > Ophion > Ophion ellenae. The sequence continues at coordinate 2,484,465 of OY723395.1, forward strand.
TCGACGAACAAAAAAAATTGTCTTTAGAATATGGCTGATTTGGTAAAAACTGTATAGCCTCAAGTGTCACTTGAATAGGTTTGATTTTGCTCTGCGAAGAGCGCTATGATTCGTGACAGGCTGGACTTCATACATACTGAACCACGTGGCAATATATATTAAAAACTCTAAGATGCTCTTTATAATACGCCAGTTCAGTCTCCATGACCTAGACGCGGTTCTGTAGAGATCGCGAAAGTCAATGATTGGCGAGCCTGGCCAGCTTTCACCTCTATGAGTACACACTTTTCTCGACAGCAGATGCCTAACCCTACAGGGATAGTTGAAGAAAAAAAACTTTTCGTTTATCCCCTGACCAGGATGCACTATCTTGCAAGGTTTTTTTCTACAATAAGCCCCCACCCTACTATAAGCCTATGAGGATCCAAAAATCGAAATCCGAAGAAGGATCGGAACAGCTGTTTTCGCCATTCCAGTCTTCAACCTCCGAGGTGTCCTTGTGGAAGAGTCGGAAAACGGAAAATCAGTTAAGAAAAATGTCGAACCAAATTGAAGTGATCGATGTCGTCGATGATGAGATGGAGGTTGTTGTGAATATCGCCCATGACGACGAAGTGGAAGTTGGGGTAGACGAAGACGTTATTGATATCGCCGATGATGACGATGATGAGTTTAACCATGGGGCTAACTTGTCCAAACTTGCATGATCTCAAGTGTCGGCATCAAGGCTTGACGTTGCACTCCTTGTATATATTATCATTCAGAGATGAAAAACTAAAGCCCTGTACAATGGAAATGCATTTTTTTCCCCGGATCACTGTCTTCGTCACATGCTGTCGTAAAATTTTATGGGTTTTCAAGTGTGGGCCTATGGAATGATGAGGCTCAAGTTGCACATGCGAAGCGATAGGGTATGACGGTCCCTGGCGCTCGACGTAAGAAAAAGAAGAGTCGTAAAATTTGAGACTTTCGGACGAGGTGGTTGAAACGTTGTCGTGTATAACAGCGTCTCGGACATGAGCCTCCGTCGAGATAGTTGGAAAAAAGAACATCTGGATAAATTCATGCACCTTTTCTTAGCGCTCTACGTGACTTCTTAAGAGACAACGTTACACACACACACACACACACACACACACACACACACACACGCACACACGCACGCACGCACGCCGACCTCCCCACGACCGTAGCGCCACCTTGGCTTCCCTACACGCGCGCACGCACACACGCCGACCTCCCCACGACCGTAACGCCACCTTGGCTTCCCTACACGCACGCACGCACGCACGCACACACGCCGACCTCCCCACGACCGTAGCACCACCTTGGCTTCCCTACACGCACGCACACACGCACACACGCCGACCTCCCCACGACCGTAGCACCACCTTGGCTTCCCTACACGCACGCACACACGCACACACGCCGACCTCCCCACGACCGCAGCGCCACCTTGGCTTTCCTACACGCATGCATGCACGCACGCACGCACGCACGCACGCACATACACACAAAACACTCATCGACCCCCCCCCCCCCAGTCACTGCACGGACCACATGACCCCCCCCCCCCCCGCCCCACATAGGCCTCTCTGTGACGTCACACGCGCCCGGCGACCTCCCCACGACGGTGGCGCCACCTTGGCTTCACCACTTTTGACACACCACCTCCCCTTGGGTTAGAACCAGCCTATTACAACTACTATGTTGTATTTCAGGTATTTTCTTGTGGTTTCGAAAACACTATACCCATATTTCGTAAATACACTGAAGATACTGCACAAAAATTAGTCGAACTCTATTCGTGGTACTTCATGCCAACAACAGTACATCAAATTCTCATTCACGGTCATGGAATTGTGGAATCTTCGTTACTCCTCGTCGGACAAATGTCTGAAGAAGCTCAGGAATCATGTAACAAGTATATTAAAAGATTCCGAGAAAATTTTTCACAGAAATGTGACTGCATAAAAAACATGGAAGACATTGTTTTGCAGACTTTTAGTAACGTCAGATCCAATAATATCCAGTCTGCGAAAACTTCCTCCAATGAAACTAAGATCGTTATTCCCATACGCGGTTGAACTATTGATTTCACCTTCAGTTACAGAATCACATCATATTTCTTCAAATAATACGAGCGATAAATATGGCGATGATGACAAGTGGCAGGACAGCGATTAATTGTAAGAGTTGTTAATTATTATATCGATAAGAAATGAAAGAATAAAAGAAATACATTATGAATTATCATTGTCATTGTAAGAATGATCCATCACTGTATTCCAATGCTCCTCTCCCCAAATCTTCAAACGTCAACTGTCATTACATTTTCCATTTAATTTATTCAAAATCATAATTTCCAAAATTTGACTTCATATTCATTATTAGCAACGTTGAAGACTCCTAAAAAGTGAATTCCGTGCAAATCGAATTGACGTTCGACGATCGAGCCGTCCACATCGAATGCACCATTTTGTTTTTTGGGAATATGTTTACTTATTCGAAATCAGTGACCTCGAAAATCTCTATGCAGGAAATTCGAAAGAAATTAAATGATTACCCGCCGCGGCGCCATTTTTTAGCTATACTGGAGCCGCGATTTTTTTTCGTTCGAAATTTGACTTTGAATTCGTCGTCAGCGATCCCACAAGTCCCCGAGTACAGACTTTCATCCGAATTGAATACGTTTCCGAAGAAATTTCCCGCCGTATTTTATCCGCCATTTTGTTTTTTCTACATTTTGACTTCGAATTCATAATCAGCGACCCCGAAAACCCCCGAGTCGAGCCCTTCACCCGAATTGAATACGTTTCCGAAGAAATTGTAACGACCCGTGGGGTCCAACCACTCTGGCCACGGAGCTAGGGGGAAAAGGAGGGCGCCACTGGGCTTCCGCCCGTGGAGCCGCTTCGAGGGCGCATGCGCGGCTGAGAGATCGACGCCGGGTCGTCGAGAGGAAGCAGTCGTCATGTAGCGTTGATGAAGAGAGGTCGCCAAGAAACGTGCGGGCGTATACGAACATTCGAGTAAGAGCGAGAGAGAGAACGAGCGCCCACCACGCGGTCGGAACGGGGCTCGAGCGCGCGAGCGCACCACGGCGTCGAAGCCGTCGACGAACTGTCGGGTTATTCTTGTTATGTTCATCAGTATTCGTTATTAGTGTCACTATTTATTTAATTGCCATACTTACCTCATAGACCTATAGTGCGCTATTATATATAAAAAAAGGTGTGCCTAGAATAAATATCATTGAAGCGCAGCGAGCAGCGATTGACGAACACTTTATTCACGACGGCGGGCGCGGCCAAAGCCCCCGCCACGCGTGCCCTGCACTGCTACGATCGGAATCGTGTTCGGGCTGGCAACCGCCATTCGTACCGGATGCGCGTGAGGTCGCCATCTTGGGGACGACGCGTTCACGGAAAACGCCACGTGGCGACGTTACCGGGAGCGCGAGCCGATTTGATCGTAACAAATATTCAGAAGTGGGATTCGCATAAAATAAAATAGAAAGAAAATACGGACAATTTTCGTGTGAGTGCGCGACTGTTCCCTCGTCGAGTCGAGTGCCATCGTGCGCGGGGCAGGGCCTGTGAAAAAAAAAAAAAAAAAAAACTGAACGTGAAGCGATCGCGGAAACGCGCGTCGATGATAGACGAATCGGAGTTCGAGCGTTTTGTGGCCGGGGAAATCGCGAGTATGGGCCTCGATCGAACCTTGAACGGAAGTGTCGGAAGGGGGCGAGGGAGGGGTCGTCGCGAGGACTCGATGCCGCGGAGTTCCGTGGGAAATCGTGCGTGTGAAAATTCGAGCCATGCGGGTGCTCAAGATGGCGGCGCGTCACGCGCGGGAAGAGCCGTTGACGAGCGCGGGCAAGAGCGACGCGAGTACGGGGCGGCGTGTAGCGACGCCAACTCGGCGAGGGGCCCGCCATCTTACGTGCCGCTGGAGGAAGAGAGAGAGGAACACGCGCGAATGCTGAGAGACGCCGAGGCCGGTCCGATCGAGAATTCAGGAAACATAGAAATCAAAATCTTCACCGGAAGTGAGGGAAGCGCAAGGGCGCGAGAGTGGATAAAGAATTTAGAGGCCATGCAGAGACTGCACCAGTGGCCCGCGGACTACCTCTTCGAAGCGGCACGGATGCACCTACGCGACGGAGCGCGCGATTGGATGCAGGCGCACCGCCGCGACATAGCCACGTGGACACAATTCCAAGAGTCCTTCCGCGACACGTTCATCATAGACGATGATGCGTCGACTCGATGGGCACGAATGAGGGCTCGATCGCAGGGAAAGGCGGAGCTCCTCACCAACTACTTCCACTCGAAGAGTAAGTTGTGCTCCGATTTACAGCTGACGTTCCGCGGGACGAAGGCGGAGGTGCTCGTCGGCCTGTGGTCCAAGGAACTGGCGAGCGTCGTTATGCCAGCGACGCAGTACTCCGAGAGGGAGCTGCTGCACGACCTCCTCTATTACGACAAAATCCTGACGGAGCGGAGCGAGAGGATCCGGTCGACGAGAGACGTAGCAGCATCAACACCCAGGGCAAGGAGCGAAGCCCAGGCGAGCGACGAGAGGTCACGAGCAGCGAGACCGGGTAAATCGGATGACACGCGAGAGGTTGCTGGCAGAAGGGTAAGCGGGCCCAGTAGGGCTAGATGTTTTAATTGTCGCAACGAGGGCCATTTGTCGCGTGACTGTCCCGAGCCCAGAAGGGAAACCAAATGTTATGCCTGTGGGAGAATGGGCCATATAAGCCGGAATTGCCCGGGCAAGGTCGTCGCAACGGTACAGACGATTGGCACCGTGCACGACCGAGCGGGGCAGAAATATTTAAAGGAAGCTCTCGTGAACGGGAGGAAAATGACCGTGTACGTGGACCCGGGTAGCTCCGAGTGCACGCTAAGGGCCACCAAGGTACTAACTGAGCAATTTACGATGGAAAGGGCACCGCAAGCCTTGAGGGGTTTCGGTCCACCGACGGGGACGGTGCAGAGCCCAGGCGTGGTCGTCGCAACGGTGAGCGTCGACGGAGTGGAGATCGCAGGGGTGCGCTGTCGAGTGGTGCCCGATGACTCGCAGCCAACCGATGCACTGATAGGGCGGACCTATACCGACCATCCCGAGGTGAATTATCACAAGGTGGGTGACACGCTCACGTTTGAGAAGACCAGGAACGAGAGAGAGGTTGAGCAGACCCAGGGAGCAGTAGGGTTACCCAACGTATGGCTACCGCCCAACGCAATCAGCTTCATCACGACGGTGGACGATCAGGAGGAGTACACCCTTCCGATGCTGAACCTGGGAGCGAAGGAGCAACGCGTCGAGACGAGTACCCGGAAGCTGCTGCGTGGCGAGGTCAGCCGATTGCCGATGATGGAGCGAGCGTCCGCCATGGCCACACCAATACGGCCAGACGAATTGGCTGTCGGACCCGAACAACCAAAGGAGGTGATCCACGAGTTATGTGACCTGCTCAACCAATTTCGGGACTGCGTAGCGACCAATCTCCTCGACTTAGGATGCGCCAGAGAGGTCACGATGGACATCCGGTTGAAGGAAGGAGCGGAGCCCGTGAACGCTAGGCCCTATCGAGCCACAGACAAGGAGCGGACCGAGATCAAACGAATATTGAGTGAATGGAGAGACGCAGGGATCGTAAGGGAGACGGAATCCCCGTTCGCGAGTCCAGTCTTACTCGTCAAAAAAAAGAACGGTGAATCCCGCTTGTGCGTCGACTTCCGGCGACTGAACGCACAAACGGAGCGCTTGCATTTTCCGCTTCCCAACATCGATGAACACCTAGCCAAAATTCGCGACTCGACTCTATTCATTGTTCTTGATTTAGCTCATGGGTACCTGCAGATCCCGTTGACGCCGGAAGCCAGAGAAAAGACTGCCATCATAACTCCGGACGAAACGGCCGAGTTTACCCGAATGGTATTCGGATTAATGAATGGTCCTGCATTCTTTTCGAAGGCAATGCACAAGGCGCTTGGACCGTTACAAGAGGAGACCGTACTCTATTATCTCGACGACATTCTCATACCGGGTAAGGATTGGCCGTCGATGAAGGAACGTCTGAGGAGGGTACTCGAGGCATTACGGGGAGCTGGATTGACGGTAAAATTAGCAAAATGCCAATTTCTTTTTCAACGTGTCAACTACCTGGGACACGAGATCTCCGGAGAAGGCATCGGGCCCGGAGAGCAGAAAGTAGGGGCTGTGAAGGAGTTTCCGCCGCCGCGGAACGCGCACGAGGTCAGGCGATACCTCGGGCTCACGAGTTATTTCCGCAAATTTGTTCCGCGTTTCGCGCATCTAGCGGAACCCCTGACGCGGTTGCTGAAGAAGGAAACCACGTTCGTATGGGGTGACGACCAGCAGCGAGCGTTCGAAGGATTACGAGACCGACTGGTGGAACGACCGATCCTGCAGGCCTACGATCCGAAAGCGGACACGGAGCTGCACACAGACGCGAGCGCGGTGGGTTTAGCCGCCATGCTGCTGCAAAAGGACGCTGGGAAAGGATGGCGATTAGTCTACGCCATCAGCCGGAGAACCAGCGAGCCTGAGAAGAATTACCATAGCAGCAAATTGGAATTGCTCGCCATCGTGTGGGCAGTCGGGCGGCTACGTCCCATGCTCGCGAACATCAAATTCACAGTTGTCACGGATTGCAACGCGCTGGTGTACCTGAGCACGTAGCGAACGTTGAATCCCCAGATCGTTCGGTGGAATGACCAGCTGAGCGAGTACGACTGCGCGATCGTGCATCGTCCGGGCGAAAGGATGGCGCATGTCGACGCGTTAAGCCGGGCTCCCGTTAGCGATCATGAAGACGGAGGCGAACGAAACGTCATGGCAATCGCCAATGAGAACGACTTACTGCAGATGTATCAGTTCGGGGATCCTGGATGCCAGCTGCGAAAGAGGATTCTGGAGAAACCGGAGAAGGAGCGAACCCCCGACGAGAGAGGCCGCGTCGAGGGTTGGAGTTTGCACGAGGGAGTTCTGTACCGTCAACAGGAGGGTCGTCCGAAGTATGCCGTGCCAGATGTTATGAGAAAAGGGCTCGTGGTTCGGTTCCACGACCTGCGAAGCCATCAGGGCGTCGAAAGGGTGGTGTCACGACTGCGAGAGCACTATTACTTCCCGAGGCTAAAGGCGTACGTGAGGAGGCACATCGGGGCGTGCACCCAATGCCTAAAATTCAAGCCGCAGTCGGGCACGCAGCTGGGAGAGTTGCACCCAATTCCGCCGGGTCAACATCCATTCAGCCTCGTCCACATGGACCACTTGGGCCCGTTCGTCACCAGTGCGAAGGGGAATAAGTATGTCTTTTTGATTGTAGACAACCTCACCAAATTTGTGGTTCTGAAGCCAGTTCGCGACACGAAGACCCGGGGCGTCTTACGGCACCTGGAGGAACTGGTGGAGGACTTTGGAGCCCCCGCTCGCATCGTAACGGACCGTGGGACCTGCTTTACGTCCAAGCAGTTCGAGGAGTTTTGCCGGAGTCAAGGGATTCGGCACACCCTGACGTCGCCGCGACACCCCCAGGCCAACGGGATGGTCGAGCGGGTGAACCGTACGTTGCTGCCAGCTATCCGCAGCGACCTCGAGGACTCCGACGGTCGCAACTGGGACAAGCGGCTACGACGCATTCAGGGTGACCTGAACGAGATGCGCAACGCGACCAGCGGTAAAAGCGCGTACGAACTCCTCTTAGGATATCTACCACGGAGGCATGAGGGGCCCCTGCGGGCCGTTACCGAAGCCGCAGAGAAGGCCTACGAGGGTACGGGGCAACTACGAGACGAGGCACGACGGACGATCCAGAATAAGCAGCAGCAGATGAAACGGCGGTACGACCAGACGCGCAGGACGAACGTCGTCTGGGAACCGGGCTGCCTCGTCTACGTGAAGACGGCGAAGCCAGCGACGGGCGACTCGAACAAACTGGCGCCGTTGTACCGGGGACCTCTGGTGGTGACCGAACAGCTGCCGGGTGACACATATCGAGTGTGCGACCTGGGGAGCGCGGTCGGCGGGCGTAGATACGCCTCCACCGCACACGCGAGTCAAATGAAACTGTGGACGCCCGACATCGCGGAAGCAATGGACGGCGAGGACCTCGAGGAGGCTTCGGTGAGCGACCGAGAGGAGGACCAGGACGAGGCGTCCGTGGTCAGTCGTGCTAGGCCAGTACAGCAGCGTCGAGAGGAGGACCAGGACGAGGCGTCCGTGGTCAGTCGTGCTAGGCCAGTACAGCAGCGTCGGGAGGAGGCCAGGTTCGACGACGGCAACTCGCGGAGCCAACGACGACGGCAACCCGTGTGGATGGCCGATTACGACCTTCGCGGAGATGCGCTCGAGGACGAGCGCAGTCAGGAGGGCCGAATGTAACGACCCGTGGGGTCCAACCACTCTGGCCACGGAGCTAGGGGGAAAAGGAGGGCGCCACTGGGCTTCCGCCCGTGGAGCCGCTTCGAGGGCGCATGCGCGGCTGAGAGATCGACGCCGGGTCGTCGAGAGGAAGCAGTCGTCACGTAGCGTTGATGAAGAGAGGTCGCCAAGAAACGTGCGGGCGTATACGAACATTCGAGTAAGAGCGAGAGAGAGAACGAGCGCCCACCACGCGGTCGGAACGGGGCTCGAGCGCGCGAGCGCACCACGGCGTCGAAGCCGTCGACGAACTGTCGGGTTATTCTTGTTATGTTCATCACTATTCGTTATTAGTGTCACTATTTATTTAATTGCCATACTTACCTCATAGACCTATAGTGCGCTATTATATATAAAAAAAGGTGTGCCTAGAATAAATATCATTGAAGCGCAGCGAGCAGCGATTGACGAACACTTTATTCACGACGGCGGGCGCGGCAAAAGCCCCCGCCACGCGTGCCCTGCACTTCTACGATCGGAATCGTGTTCGGGCTGGCAACCGCCATTCGTACCGGCAGCGCGTGAGGTTGCCATCTTGGGGACGACGCGTTCACGGAAAACGCCACGTGGCGACGTTACCGGGAGCGCGAGCCGATTTGATCGTAACAAAATGTTCCACCATTTTGTTTTTTCTAAACGTTGACTACGAATTCGTAATCAGCCACCCCGAAAACCCCCGAGTCCAGACGTTCACCCGAATTGAATACGTTTTTGAAGACATTCTCCGCGGTATTTTATCCGCCATTTTGTTTTTCGAAATTTTGACTCCGAATTCGTAATCAGCGACGCCGAAAACGCCCCGAGTCCACACTGTAAAAACAAACGCGTTCTTTCAAGACGTTTCACGTGTGTAATCCTGTCGCCGTTTTCAACACGGCAACTCATGTGTTGATGTCGTAACGACACATTTTACGCGTGTTCTGTCAATACGCTTCAAGCGTGTTTTAGCAAGTTCAAAGCGTGTTGTTTCGATACACTTTAGGCGTGTAAACGCTTGTCGCCAATTTCAACATGTTTCAAATGTGTTGATAGCTAAATCAACACACGTTTTTATGTGTACTTGTGGACGCTTGGGAATAACGTACAAGACGTCACGTAGGCATACGTTTAAAAATAAATAAAAAAAAAGGTTTCTCCGTTACTGGTGTTTTATTCCGATGGTTTACTACCATACCAGAGATCAGTAGGGAGATGTACAACGCTCCCCTTTTCGGCGTGCCTCAGAAAGGGCGCTAAATCGCGGCGGCGAGTTCGGGAATATGATTTTGTGTGCACCGCCTCTGTCGAGGTTGCAGATTCCCTTGTAGGCGCGCGAGTCGTGAGCACCGCTCAAGTCGATATCGCAGTCAGCGTGCACACGAATGGGTAGCTCGGTGGCGGAAAAGTCTCTGCCCCTCGCTCACTCGACAGGCGAACGGAGCGAGTTTTTCCGTCCGATCGAGCTCGACATATGTGTGGCCGTACTGCGGATTGGAATATGCATTAAAAGAATTTCAAAGAGAAAAACATGTATCGAGAAAATTGTTTTCTCTCGGTTGGCCGTTTATGCCGAGAATGCGGGTTAAAAAAATTAACGACGAACCGCGTTGAAAAATAAAACGTCGAAACGACCGTGGAAGGTTCAAAAAGAAATCTTGAGCCTTTGCCGCGCTCGTTACGGCGTTTTTTTTCAACAGTAAACATTATGAATAAGCGTGTTTCATAAATGTTTTTCTATCCTCAATGAGCGTCGTGGCTCAGTTGGCAGCGTGACGGATTGACGATGCTTGCGGTCCAGGTTCGATCCCTGGTTAATCGACTTGTTTAATCGAATTTTTTTTCTTCATTTTATATTCAAAAAATCGAAAATATTCAAAGTAATTAGTTCGTAAGAGAGTAAGAGAGTAATGCCTGGACATGCGAACTTACTCTCGCATGTCCAGGCATTATTTATGATATTTAATTCATATATGTTTAAGATTAAAAAAGGCATTGGCTACCGGAGATCGAACCCGCATCTTCTGCACTCAGAGCCCGCAGGCTGATATATCAACCGCGAGGCTCTTGTGACTGCAAACCTGCCTTACGCATACACACTTATCCAACCTTAAAAAAAAATTCGCTGCATACCATTTGCAAATTGTTTTCATGACCCCAAAGTATTATTGAAGACAAATGAAAACGATTTTTCCAAATTCCTAGAGTGGGATTATCCCTTAGCGAAAAGAAATTGATTTTTTGATCGTTGTAAATGTATATCCCCTCTTAAAGACTTTAAGGCGTCTAGCCACCTTGGCCGATCGAAAAATGGGTATATTAAAAACAAAAAAAAACTCGAAAGTATAGGCCGGAATATTTTTATTTTTTCACACAACGTCAGAAAGGGCTTTAAGAATAACGTTAATACATTTCCATTCAAAATATTAAAAAATGGCGCTGTTATGCACATTGCCGCGGAGGCCCTCCGCACGATACGCGCGGTCGTTGTCCCAGCTGTTACGCGGTCATGTCACATCTGAAAAAAAACAATCAGCTCATTCGTGAGTAGTGTTGCTACAATGTAGCGCAGCGGTTTTTTTTCGACCATTAAACAAATTATAGTGAGCCATAATTTCGGTGAAAAATACACATTTTTTTCTTCGGCTCACCATAATTTTTTTAATTGTCGAGAAAAAAACCGCTACGCTACATTGTAGCGACACTACTCACGAATGAGCTGATTTTTTTTGCAGATGTGACATGACCGGGTAACAGCTGGGACAAACGACCCCGCGTATCGTGCGGAGGGCCCCCGCGGCAGGGTGCATAACGGCGCCATTTTTTAATATTTTGAATGGAAATCTATTAACGTTATTCTTAAAGCTCTTTCTGACGTTGTGTAAAAAAATAAAAATATTCCGGCCCATACTTTCGGGTTTATTATTATTTTTTTTTAATATACCCATTTTTCGATCGGCCAAGGTGGCCAGACACCTTAAAGTCTTTAAGAGGGGATATACATTTACAACGATCAAAAAATCAATTTCTTTTCTTTAAGGGATAATACCACTCTAGGAATTTAGAAAAATCGTTTTCAATTGTCTTCCATAATACTTTGGGGTCATAAAAACAATATGCAATTGGTATGCAGCGATTTTTTTTTAAGGTTGGATAAGTGTGTATACGTAAGGCAGGTTTGCAGTCACAAGAGCCTCGCGGTTGATATATCAGCGTGCGGGCTCTGAGTGCAGACGACGCCTGTTCAATCCCCGGTAGCCAATGTCTTTTTTTAAATTAAACATATATGAATTAAATATCATAAATAATGTCTGGGCAGGCGAGAATAGTTAAAGCGAGAGTAAGTTCGAAATTTTTTGAATATAAAATGAAGAAAAGAAAATACATTAAAAAAAGTCGTTTAACCAGGGATCGAACCCGGACCGCAAGCATCGTCAATCCGGCACGCTGCCAACTCAGCTACGACGCTTATTGAGGATAGAAAAACATTTATGATACACCCTTATTCATAATGTTTACTGTTGAAAAAAACGCCGTAGCGACCGCGGCAAAGGCTCAAGATACCTTTTTGAACCTTCCACGGTCGTTTCGGCGTTTTATTTTTCCACGCGGTTCGTCGTTGATTTTTTTAACCCGCATTCTCGGCATAAACGGCCAACCGAGAGAAAACAATTTTCTCGATACATGTTTTTCTCTTTGAAATTCATTTGATGCATATTCCAATCTGCAGTACGGCCACACATATGTCGAGCTCGATCGGACGGAAAACCTCGCTCCAGTGCAGCCAGATCGCGCGTAAAAGTTGCCCCCTCTCTAGTCTCTTACGCGCCCATCACACAATCATAGTCGTGCGTGTCCGAAAGCGAGCGACGCTCTGACACACCTTCGGAAAGAGCCGAGCACGGTCGAAGTGTCACGACCGCGCCTTCGGCTGCTACACCAATACATGGACGCTGCGCACATTCATTTATTAATCTCTGCGTTATTAATGTATACAAAAAAATGTATCGCGCACTCTGATCGCTTATTTTTTTAGTTTATACGTTAATTTAAATATAATAATAAATCTAAATTACAACTTATTTATCTTATATAAAATTGTTTACGCTTTTTTCACACCCGTCCTTATGCCAAATAAATTATAATTCATAAAAGTAAGCGGAAATATATTTATTTTCGTATTATTATATTAATTCTCATACTTTCATCAAGCGATAAAGCATTATCCCCAAAAAGAAGCCATCCGGCCGCGAATTGTAAGTACCAGAAAGTGCACATATTCTACAAGCGATGGGATGGTCCCGTTGGTAGCGTTTCTGACTTCGGTCCGCAGGGGCCTGTAGTGCAAATAATTTCTCATACTTTAGTCATATCTGAGATTTTCCGAGAAAAAACTATTTAAAAAAGATTCAAGTACTGGTCTATTTCCCAAAAACACATTTTTTTTACTTCAAATTCATGATTTCTCATTTTTTTCCCGGAAATTTCTCGTTTTCCTATGACCTGAGTGAACGGCTGCGGAGATATTCGGAGAAAAGTTAAAGATGAAAAGAAATGAGATTTTCGTTAAAAAAATTTATATTATTATTTTTTTTTTCCGGAAATTTCCCTTTCCCTATTACCTGAGTCAACGGCTGCGGAGATATACAGAGAAAATTTAAAGATGAAAAAAATGAAATTTTCGTAAAAAAAACTTGATATTTTTTTTTCCGGAACTTTTTCTTTTTCCAATTGAGTGAACGGCTGCGGAGATATTCGGAGAAAAGTTGTAGATGAAAAAAATAAGATTTTCGTAAACAAAACTTATTACATTTTTTTATCCCTCATAATTCTGAGAAATAATGAATTTCCGAAATTTTTGCAAACATTATTGTCCTTAAAGGGTAACACCACTGTAACGGCCTGCCACGAAGCGATTTAGACAAATAATACTTGGTGTAATTATTAAGCATATATTGAAATATATTGCAAAATTTTTTTTGGGAAAATATTACAAAATGGCGACACTGCAGCAAATTCTTCCGAGGCATGTTGAACTTAAGGTGCTCTACGGCACGCAGTATAACTTGTGCCAATTTTATTCTGGACAAAATAATTTTTTTCAAATTAAATCTAGATGAGTGTAGCTAGTGAACCACGTAGGGGATTTTAGAAATATTGATTTTTGAGTAATTGCCGAGTATTTGAATAAAAATGTTCAATTTTTTTAAGACAGTTATTTTTAAATAAATATTGTTTAAATTAAATTATCGAAAATCCCCTACGGGGTTCAGTAGCTACACTCATGTAGACTTAATAAAACAAAATTCTTCTTTTTAGATTAACATTGGCACAGTTATACTGCGTGCCGCAGAGGTTCGACATGCTTCGGAAGAATTGCTGCAGTGTCACCATTTTGTAATATTTTCGGATAAAAAATTGTAGCCATATACTTAAATATATGCTCAATAAATACCGCACGTATTATTTGTTTATAACATTTTCTCCCGCCAAAAAAAATATTAAAAAATACGCTTCCTGTAAGGTCGTTACAGTGGCATTACCCCTTAAAGTCTTCATATAATTTCCAAGATTTTCCCGTGATCGTGATTAAAATGATGAAATATTCGGAAAAATTCAAAAAAAAAATCCGAGAAACTCCGATGTTTGCGTAAAAATAATTGTCCGCCAAACTCTGAATTCTTCTTATTTGTTCCAATTCATAGAAAACATCGGAAAAATTTTCCGGAAAAAATCGGAGTTTTTCGGAAAAAAATTTGCACTAGGGGCGCGGGATCGTACCCCGCGCTCAGTGCTTTTTTTTAAATTATTATTACTATTAATTCTTATTTGATTGGTTATTTTTATTAGTAATCATTATTATTTTCATTAGTTATCTTTTAGTGTCGAAAAATTTATCGCGCACTCTGACCGCTTATTTTATCAGTTTGCACGTTAATTTAAATACAATAATAAATCTAAATTACAACTTATTTATCTTCTAAAAAAATGTTTGCGCTTTACTCACACCCGTCCCTATGCCAAATAAATTGTAATTCATGAAAGTAAGCGGAAATATATTTATATTCATATTATTATATTCATTCTCATTTACTTTCATCAAGCGATAAAGCATTATGATAATGCATTATGATAAAGCTATATAATGCTTTATCGCTTGATGAAAGTATATGAGAATGAATATAATAATACGAATATAAATATATTTCCGCTAACTTTTATGAATTACAATTTATTTGGCATAGGGACGGGTGTGAGTTAAACGCAAACAAGTTTTAGAAGATAAATAAGTTGTAATTTAGATTTATTATTTTATTTAAATTAACGTACAAACTAATAAAATAAGCGGTCAGAGAGCGCGATAAATTTTTCGACACTAAAAGATAACTAATTAAAATAATAATAATAACTAAAAAAAATAACTAATCAAATAAGAATTAATAGTAATAATAATTTTAAAAAAGCACCGAGCGCGGGGAACGATCCCGCGCCCTTAGTGCAAATATTTTCCGAAAAACTCCGATTTTTTCCGAATTTTTCCATGAATTGGAACAAATATGAAGAATTCGAAGTTTTGCGGACAATTATTTTTACGCAACCATCCGAGTTTCTGCGAATTTCTCCAAATATTTCATCATTTTAATTACGATCACGGGAAAATATCGAAAATTATATGAAGACTTTAAGGGGTAACACCACTGTAACGACCGTACAAGAAGCGGATTTTTTGAAATTTTTTTTTTGGCGGAAGAAAATGTGATAAACGAATAATACTTGCGGTATTCATTGATTATATATTTAAGTATATTGCTAGAAATTTTTATCCGAAAATATTACAAGATGGCGACACTGCAGCAATTCTTCCGAAGCATGTCGAACCTTTGCGGCACGCAGTATAACTGTGCCAATTTTCATCTAAAAAAAAGAATTTTGCTTTATTAAGTCTAAATGAACATTTTTAGTCAAATACTCGGCAATTATTCAAAAATCAAAATTTCTAAAATCCCCTACGTGGTTCACTAGCTCTAGATTTAATTTAAAAAAATTATGTTGTCCAGGTTAAAATTGGCACAAGTTATACTACGTGCCGCAGAGCACCTTAAGTTCAACATGCCTCGGAAGAATTTTGTGCAGTGTCGCCATTTTGTAATATTTTCCCATAAAATGTTTTCGCAATATAATTCAATGTATGCTTAATAATTACCCCAAGTATTATTTGTCTAAAACGCTTCGTAGCAGGCCGTTACAGTGGTTTACCCCTTAAGGAAAAGAATGTTTGCAAAAATTTCGGAAATTCATTATTTCTCAAAATTATGAGGCATAAAAAAATGTAATAAGTTTTTTTTGACGAAAATCTCGTTTTTTTCATCTATAATTTTTCTCCGAATATCTCCGCAGCCGTTCACTCAGGTCATAGGAAAAAGATAAATTTCCGGGAAAAAAATGAGAAATTATGAATTTTCAGTAAAAAAAATGTGTTTTTGGGAAATAGACCAGTACTTGAATCTGTTTTAAATAATTTTTTCTCCGAAAAGCTCAAATATGACTAAAATATGAGAAATTAGGAACAATTTGGAGAAAAATTTGCACTAGGGGCCCCTGCGGACCGAAGCTAGGAACGCTACCAACGGGACCTTCTCACCGTTGTAGAATATGTGCACTTTCTGGTACTTACGATTCGCGGCCGGATGGATGATTGGTTTGTTTTTGGGGATAATGCTTTATCGCTTGATGAAAGTATGAGAATTAATATAATAATACGAATATAAATATATTTCCGCTTACTTTTATGAATTATAATTTATTTGGCATAAACAATGGAGTAAAGCGTAAACAATTTTATATAAGATAAATAAGTTGTGATTTAGATTTATTATTATATTTAAATTAACGTATAAACTAAAAAAATAAGCGATCAGAGTGCGCGATACATTTATTTGTATACATTAATAACGCAGAGAATCAAGAGCTAAATAAGCATTAAAATCATTTAAAAGCCTCGCGCGTGCCGTCGGGTGACGTCACGGGCGAGTCGTGCTCAGATTGCTTTTTCCCTCGAAGCCTTCGTTTCGGCTTGGCCGCACATGAACGTGCTCAGCGTCCATGTATTGGTGTAGCTACCGAAGGCGCGGTCGGGACACTTCGACCGTGCTCGGCTCTTTCCGAGGATGTCCGAGCGTCGCTCGCTCACGGACACGCGTTACTATGATTGCGATGGGCGCGTACATGACTAGAGAGGGGGTAACTTTTACGCGCGATCTGGCTGCCTACCTCGCTCCGTTCGCCTGTCGAGTTAGCGAGGGGCAGAGACTTTTCCCCCACCGAGCTACCCATTCGTGTGCACGCTGACTGCGATATCGACTTGAGAGGTGCTCACGACTCGTGCGGCTACAGGGGAAATTGCAACCTCGACAGAGGCGATGCACACAAAATCATATTCCCGAACTCGCCGCCGCGATTTAGCGCCCTTTCTGAGGCACGCCGAAAAGGGGAGCGTTGTACATCTCCCTACTAATCTCTGACCATACTTGATGAGTTCCAGTCGTCCCGAAATCAATTCCTGCAAATAAATTTTATTGTCCATACCCGGTTTCGAACCTACCTAACCTAGTTACTTTTATACCTAATATATGTACGCTAACCATTGTGCTATCGGCTATACTTGCGGTTTTTCATCAAGAAACGGAATACATGGTATATTGAACGAGAAGAGTAATGAAGACATTTCACATTTTATGTATATATATATGTGTGTGTGTCTACACCCAACGCACATAAAATGTGAAATGTGATCAGAAATTTCCTTCACTCCGAACAGAATAAAGAATTTTCTTTGCCCCAAACAAGAAATTTCTCTCACTTTGAACAGACAATTTTCTTTGCCCTCGACAGAAACATTTGTCCGCACAGAAAACAAAAATTCTTTTGCCCTGTACAAGCACTTTTCTTCACTCCGAACAGAAAACTTTCTCAGCACTGGACAGAAAACTTGGTCCGCACAGAATAAAGAATTTGCTTTGCCCCGGACAAGAAATTTCTCTCACTCCATACAGGCAATTTTTTTTGCCCTCGACAGAAAAATTTGTTCGCACAGAAAAAAAAATTCCTTTGCCTCGTACAAGCACTTCTCTTCACTCCGAACAGAAAACTTTCTTCGCACTGGACAGAAAACTTGGTCCACACAGAATAAAGAATTTACTTTGCCTCGTACAAGCAATTTTCTTCACTCCGAACAGACCATTTTCTTCGCACTGGACAGAAAAATTGGTCCGCACAGAATAAAGAATTTTCTGTGCCTCGAAAAAGAAATTTCTCTCACTCCAACTCACAATTTTCTTTGCCCCGAACAAGAAATTTCTCTCACTTTGAACAGACAATTTTCTTTTCCCTCGACAGAAAAAATTGGTCTGCGCAGAAAACAAAAATTTTGTTTGCCTCGTACAAGCAATTTCCTCTACTCCGGACAGAAAACTTTCTTTGCACTAGATAGAAAAATTGGCCCGCACAGAATAAAAAATTTCGTTTGCCCCGAACAAGGAATTTCTTTCTCTCCGGATAGACAATTTTCCTTGCCCTAGACAGAAAAATTGGGACACACAAAATAAAGAATTTTCTTTGCCCCGAACAAGCAATTTACTCCACGCCGGACAGAAAAGTTGGTCTGCAAAGAATTAAAAAGTTCATTTGCTGAGAACAAGGAATTTCTTTTACTCTGGGCAGAAAATTTTCTTTGCCCTGGACAGAAAAATTGGTCTGCACAAAATAAAGAATTTCCTTTGCCCCGAACACGAAATTTACTCCTCCGGACAGAAAAGTTGGTCCGCACAGAATAAAAAATTTCCTTTGCCCGGAACAACGAATTTCCTCCACTCCGCACAGAACATTTTCTTCTCACTGCACAGAAAACTTGGTACGCATAGAATTAAATTTGCCCCTAAGAAGCATCTTTCATCACTCTGGACAGAAATTTTTCTTAACAGCAAACAAAATATTGATCCGCACAAAATAAAAAATTTTCTTTGCAGCGACACTCTACCAAAAAATTATTTTATATCTACGTCAATAAACTGAGTGTTGCACCTGAGCAATGGTTCCACCGAGCACATTATTTCTTCATTCATGTAGGTGTGCACGACGAGCAAAAACTTATGTGTTTCGCTTTTAAAATAATACAATTCGCAATTGAAAAACTATTTCGCAAGTCCGTGCATAACGTAGCGAGGTTTTAAAGCCGCCATATTTTCATATCAATTCATTGAACGCGTGTTGTTTGTGGTACACGCGTGCAAGTGAGTTGTTTCACGACGCTTTGTGTCGTTCGAGTCGCGTGTACCTACACTAAGTGTGTTGTTTGAAAGAAAATGGCTTGATTCGACATGCTTCATATGTGTTACATTAAGCGTATTCTACAGCAACATATTTAAAACGTGTTGTTACCAAGAATGGTATAGAGCGTAATATTTCAACACGGTAAAATAAGTAAAACACGTTGTTTCAACGCGTTAACCAGGTCCTACACACGTGTAGGCGTGTTGTGTGTTGCTTCAACACACCGACAACACGCTTATTTTTTACAGTGCAGACTTTCATTCGAATTGAATAAGTTTCCGAAGAAATTTTCCGCCGTATTTTATTGGCCACGTTGTTTTTCTTAATTTTGACTTCGAATTCGTTATCAGCGACCCAGAAAACCCCCGAGTCCAGACTTCCACCCGAATTGAATACGTTTCCGAAGGAATTTTCAGCCATTATGTTTTTATAAATTTTGACTCCGAATTCGTATTCAGCGACCGGGAAAACGCCCGAGTACAGACTTTCACCCGAATTGAATACGTTTATGACTTTTGGCCGGCCTTTTGGGATTTGGGACCACTGTCTGACACCTTCAATGAGGTCCCGGACTCGAGGCAAAGTTAGGTCGCTATTTTGCATCTAAAAAGAGTAGATTGATTCTATTCCATATTTTCACAAACTCATTAAACCCGTTCCACGATAAATCGCGAATGCCGTAATGCCGCTCTTCTTAATTTGGCCCCTTAAATGCGGTTCCCCAAAGTCGAGTTTTCGTTCAAGTTTCAACTGCCACTGCACCAGTCTACTAATGTACTTTATCTCGTAAAAATTCTCTACTTCGACTCAAAATATGATTCACGCGTACGCTTCTTCAGCGTGAGCCCCTTAACATTTCTCGTCGATAATCAACATTTCGCTAAGGAGCTTCCTCAAACCCAAAAACGAAACGTTCGCCCCGTTTGAGGGAAGTCCTCTGATCCGTTTTCGACAAACAAATTTGCACGCGTCTCGTTTTGCAATTCAACCCCTTAAATCCCGCTCTCAATCGCCTTCTCTTGCCGTAAAACTCTAAGGTGAACTTACTTCCTCATGATCTTTAAGACCGCATTCACTTTTAATCGCCACGCATTCTTTGTTATCTTAATTGACTTCTTAAACACGACTTCGGGAAAACCGTTTTCTTTGCGTTCATAAACGGTACATCCACCCAGCGCGGCTCGAATCGTTGGGCCAGTCGTTGAGTGTCTCACGACAATCGGTCGTTTAATTATTGACTCATGACCAGGGCTTTTAGGTGCTTTCGTATTTTTTCTTCGCCGATTCCGCGGGTCCTGCTAACAAATGAAGCCTGTCCGACATTCATATTCCACGTTACACTCGCACACTCGAACGCCTGTCATCGTAACGTCAGCCACGACCCGACATCTCTCGGTGACTTCTGCAGCCTCATGACAGCCACGTCAAGAAGATAGCGGCGAATGCTCCAACGCCGCTCCGTTCCTGGCCATTCCAACTCCGCCGTTCCTCGGACTTCAGTTTGAACTATCGTTCGATATTGATTTTTTAATGGTCTTTTTCTCAATGGTACCATTTTTTTGAGGCCCTCATCCGGGTCCTACGTGTTCAGAATCAAGTCCACTTTGCTTCTGTAAGCGCGGAATGCCATTTTTATTTTTACCCAGAATTTTTTTTTGGTGTAATATACTTTTCCGACATAGGTGCTATATTTTTTTTCGAAGAGTTCTCGAAAAACCATTTCAAAAGCGCACCTTTGCCGTTCCAAAATGGCCGCGCAAGAATAAAAAAAAATGGATGGCCACTTTATAATTGTCACCCTGTATATGTATATATAACTACAAGTTATATATACATATATATCTTATATTATTACATATATCATTTATACATATAAATTATATATTTAAATTATATTATTAATTATAAATTATATTATTACATATATAATTTATACATATAAATTTATACATGCTGTATAAATTTGAGCAGAATCAATCAAACAGTTTTCGAGATATCAAGGCGGCAGTTTAAAAAAATTGAGTCTTGAGACAAACGCATTTGAATGTTGTATATAATTTGTGAAGTGAACAATTTGAGCGCCTCCACCCGGAGTTCGGGGTCGAGATGTCCGTCCGCCTCGAGGCCGATACCGCGACCACGGGGAGCTTCCACCGCACACGAAAAGAAAATATATCCTAAAATATGCAAAACATGTATTAAATATGATTTGTTCCAAAAGTTGGATATGCCAATTATATTTTTGGGTAAGAGTAAAACCTATGCGATAGATAAATATAAATCCATTTAAGATACATCTTACATACACTGCCGGCCAAAAGTATGGATAAACCTAGAAAAATTTCGCGCCGCACTAAAAGTTTGCTATCTCTGTGAAAAAAGAAAAATCCGGATTTCCAAGGCGGCATTTTAAAATGGACAAATGAAGCTTCACTTTGCGTTTTGCAAAAAAGTTTTTTAATTTTTTTTAGACCCGGCGCGCCATTTTGAAAATGGCCGTTTTTTTTGCTTTTTCGGCTGTTTTTAAAATCGGCTGCACGTCTGCAGGACATTTTTTTGGCATTTTTTTTCAAAGAACTTTACAAGATAGAGCAATAGCTATAGTTTCCTTTTTTCGAAAGTTTCGTACGATCTTTTTCACCGAGTTATCGCATTTTTTCTCAAAAAGACAATTTTGATAAGATGCTGCTGAAATGAGAAACTATGAGGTTTAGAGAAAATTCCCAAAAGGAAAAAAAGTTGCGTTACATCGTACTGAATTGAGCAGAATTTTTTCAAAATTTCTTTTCCAAAATTTTTTGCTCCACCATTGAATAACATTTTTTTTTCAATTTTCACCCGCAAAAAACATTTACCTCTTACCTTTTACCTCATCTAAAGACATGGAGCGGAAATAAAGCTTCTTGTCTTTGTTTACATTTTACCGTTGTGGAGCGTAAAAAAGATTCTATTTCTCGCTAGTCGATATTCTATTTCTCTCGCGCTCTTTTTCGCTCGTCGGTTTCGTTTACATTTTTGATTCTTCGGAATAATGTGACGAGTGTCGCGCGGACAAAGCCAGTTAGTTGTGCGAAAACTTCGAACGCGAACACGTGTTGTGTACAATCGACAAGGTTTTACGCAATTTTTTTTTTCTTAACGGTTCACAATGGCACGGAAAAAAGAAATTCAACTGTATAAAAGAGGGGCTATTGTCGCGTTGCGCGATAAGGGATTGTCGTACAGAGAAATTGCCAGACAAAGTCGCGTGTCTTTGACAGAAGTGCAGACGACCATCGGGAGATTTAAGAAGTCCGAGACGTATTTCAATCGCAATCGTCTGTGTCGACCCAAAGTGACAACGTCCTCAGGCGATAAAAATATCGTCGTTATCAGCAATAAAGATCGTCGATTA
Organism: Ophion ellenae; assembly: GCA_963210295.1. Classification (NCBI taxonomy): domain Eukaryota; kingdom Metazoa; phylum Arthropoda; class Insecta; order Hymenoptera; family Ichneumonidae; genus Ophion; species Ophion ellenae. Next base: position 2,506,621 of record OY723395.1, read on the forward strand.
ACAGCAACGGAAATCTGTGCCAAATTTAACGTACAAAGGGAAATCTCGATATCACTGACGGCAGTGAAACATCTTAACAGTGCTGTCCTCAAAGGCTGTGTCGCCGTGAGAAAACCTTTTTTGCGGCTGGCGAACAAAAAAAAACGTTACGCATGGGCGCTGAAACACAAAAATGAACGATTAATCAGTGGAGAAATGTACTCTGGACGGCCGAGTCAACATTCTTTATCTTCGGTAGTCGTCGACGCATTTTTGTTCGAAGAAATACTTCGGAAAAAATGGCACCACAGTATTTGATACCAACTGTCAAGCATGGCGGTGGCTTCGTTATGGTGTGGGGTTGCTTCTCCGGTCATGGTGTCGGAGACTTTGTGAAAATTGACGGCATAATGAGAAAAGAAGAATATAAAGAAATTCTCATTAATCATGCGATTCCATCGGGGCTAAGAACGACCGGGCGTGGTTTTACCATGGAACAAGACACACAGTTCCCGTCTCTGTCGAGAATATTTGGAGAACGAGGCAAAGAAGAAAAAAAACGTGAATATGGTGTGGTCGCCACAATCACCCGACCTAAACCCCGTCGAACTTCTCTGGGAAGAGCTCGATCGAAAGATACAAATGATACAAAGCTGCCCGGAGATCCCTGATCTCAGCTCAGCTGGATTCATCAATTGATCGGATGCTACGAATCGTTGATGCAGTGCTGAAAGCCAGAGGTGAGTTTTTCGACGAAAAGGGCGTTTAGATGAGGTAAGAGGTAAGAGGTGGATGTTTTGTGCGGCTAAAAATTGAGGAAAAATTTGAATTGTTTTTTTCAATGTTGGAGCAAAAAATTTGAAAAAATTCTGCGCGATTCAATACGATGTAACGCAACTTTTTTACCTTTTGGCAATTTTCTCTAAACCTCAAAGTTTCTCATTTCAGCAGCATCTTTTCAAAATTGTATTTTGAGAAAAAATGCGATAACTCGATGAAAAAAAATCGTACGAAACTTTCTAAAAAAGGAAACTATAGCTATTGCTCTATCTTTTAAGGTTCTTTGAAAAAAAATGCCAAAAAAATGTCCTGAAGACGTGCAGCCGATTTTAAACAGCAAAAAAAAGCCAAAAAACGGCCATTTTCAAATTGGCGCCCCGAGTCTAAAAAAAATCGAATTTTTTTTCCAACCCGCAAAGTGAATCTCTATTTGTCCCTTTCAAAATTCGGTCTTGGAAATCCGGATATATTTTTTTTACAGAGATATCAAACTTTTATTGCGGCGCGAAATTTTTCTAGGTTTATCCATACTTTTATCCGGCAGTGTATATCAAACATACAAACTGAATGTATGTTTTATATATTTTGAATATGGTTGGTTGAGCAACTTGAGTAACAGATGACATTGCGAATGAAAAACATCTTCAAGTCGGTATCTCGCGATGACCTAGCTGCACTAGCCGTAATAAATGATCGGACAAAAAAATAGAAGGTTATGTAACTCTATGCGATTATCGCTCTGTTTCGGAAACTCCAACCACGATTCCCTAATTCCGGGAGACCCCGCTAGAGGTCGACGTCTCTCGGTCGCGCGCTTGACTCATACAGTGTCCGGGCGCAGGGATTTTCTCCCCCTATATTCAACGTTATAATATATCATTTGTCCTTCTTTTCATTCTATTCGGTTTCAAGTCTCTTCGGTGATCGGTTCGACTTCGGTCTCCTCCCCTTCTCTGTCGCGATACGGCATTAACGCGATTTACGCCCGCGTTAACTCCCGCGGCAAAGGTCTCCTCGGTACCTTTCATCTAAACAAAGTCTCGGTAACGACTCGGCAACCCCGGATAATTCCGTCCAAACCAGTTAGCAAATAGTTAGAATAAGACTTAAAATAAATCAATCTTCTTTATATAACGCGAGTGCATTTTCGTTTCTTCATTCTCCGGCGCATTCCTAAGTTCAGCGAAGACTCACCCAATTTTCCCACTCCGTTCACTTCCAACCAGAATTCCGAGATTCCCCAATTCTAAACATGGTCCTTCGAGCCGGATTCAATTGAACGAAGTGGGGAAAAAGTGAGATATTCGCTGAAAACGGCAAGGAAATCAGTCTTTTCTATACCGGTGCGCGAGAAGAAGGTAATTTTCGTCGCGACCACGTGTTGCACGCCGGCCGCGAATTCTCGTCGTCCTCCTCGCAAAACGAGCTCGAGCGACGCCTCACTCTCTATCTCTCGCACGCGCCCCGCGCCCGATACATCGCGCTCTCTCGCTTTCGGGCGAGCCGGGAATCGGACTCCATACACGCGCGCATGCGCGCTTCGGCCTGTGTCTGGTGTAACGGACTCTTCACGTGCCGGTCAACCAACCGATCTCGTCTCTTCTTCCGACCACGTTTCCCTTCGTTCCTCGGACGCTTCACGCCACGCGCAGTAAAACCTTCGTGCGTGTCGATCGGCGACACGATAGTTCGGCATTTGGGAGTTCTTTTTTTCGTTTTGAACGCTTCGTGCTACGATCACGCGAGTTCTGTCGATTTTGGACGACTCGAAAAATATCGGTCGGATTTCGCGAGTTCTCCGTCGAGTTGTGCTTTTGGACCTTTTGTGAGACATTTTCGCGAGTTCGTTGACTTGGACGCTTCGTGCTTCTTATTCGGAATTTTTCTCGAGTTTCGGTTTTTTTTTGCATTGGACGCTTCTCGCCATCAATCGCGTGTGCTACGATCGTCGACGCATCGCGCCATCTTTTTCGCCTTTTGCGAGTTCTCGCGATTTTCGTTTCGGAAGCTTCGAACATTTTTCTCGCGTGCTACGATTTCGCGAGTTCGTCGATCTCGGACGCTTCGAGCATCTCAGGCGGACATTTTCACGATTTTTCGTGATTCTTGTAGACGCTTCTCGCCATCAATCGCGTGTGCTACGATTGTCGACGCATCGCGCCATCTTTTTCGTCTTTCGCGAGTTTTCGGGTTTTCGGCATTGGACGCTTCGCGCCCTTTCTTTCTCGCGTGTGCTACGAACGTCGAAGTCTCGCGCCATCTTTTCGTCATCCGCGAGTTTTCGTGTTTTTCGGCGTGGACGCTTCGCGCCATTTCTCGCGTATGCTTCGATCGTCATTTTGGACGCTTCGTGCATCTCGTTCGGACCTTTTCTCGAGTTTTCGGGTTTTCGGCATTGAACGCTTCGCGCCATTTTTTCTCGCGTGTGCTACGAACGTCGAAGCCTCGCGCCATCTTTTCGTCTTTCGCGAAAAAACGTGATTTTCGTTTCGAACGCTTCGCGCCTTTTCTCGCGTGTGCTACGATTGTCGACGCATCGCGCCGCCTTTTCGTCTGCCGCGAGTTTTCTCGTGTTTTTCGTTTTGGACGCTTCGTGCATCTCGTTCGGACTGTTCTCGAGTTTTCGGGTTTTCGGCATTGGACGCTTCGCGCCATTTTTTCTCGGGTGTGCTACGAACGTCGAAGTCTCACGCCATCTTTTCGTCTTTCCCGAAAAAACGTGATTTTCGTTTCGGACGCTTCGCGCCTTTTCTCGCGTGTGCTACGATCGTCGACGCATCGCGCCGCCTTTTCGTCTGCCGCGAGTTTTCTCGTGTTTTTTGTTTTGGACGCTTCGTGCATTTCGTTCGGACTTTTCTCGAGTTTTCGGGTTTTCGGCATTGGACGCTTCGCGCCATTTTTTCTCGCGTGTTCTACGAACGTCGAAGTCTCGCGCCATCTTTTCGTCTTTCCCGAAAAAAAACGTGATTTTCGTTTCGGACGCTTCGCGCCTTTTCTCGCGTGCGCTACGATCGTCGACGCATCGCGCCGCCTTTTCGTCTGTCGCGAGTGTTCTCGTGTTTTTTCGTTTTGGACGCTTCGCGCATCTCGTTCGGACTTCCTCTCGAGTTTTTCGGGTTTTCGGTTCTGGACGCTTCCCGATAATTAGAACGATTTCGTGTTTCAAACGGTGACATCTCGAAAATGACGAGCAGCACCGCCAAAATGGAACGTCGCATTGCCGGCCTCGTCAGCACTTTTCAGTGCATCTCGAGCCTTGCTGAAAAGACGAGGAACGCGACCCCTCAAAACACCAACAAGACGCTCGCCACCACGCGTCTGTCCTTGTTGGAAACCAACTGGGACCGCTTCCAAAGGGAACACATCGCGCTGCTCGAGATGAACTGCGAAAACCTCTCGGAAACGCCATACTTCAAGGACGCCGTGGAATCACGCTGTCAGCAAGCCTCTACGAAGAGGCCAAGGTAAGCCTGCTCACTGTCAAGGAGCATTACGAGCAGGTCGAACCCACAGGAGCGAATCTGGCGGACATTTCGGCGTTTCCGGGAGCTCAAACATACGAAGCGCACTCCCAAAATTAAGGGTTCCCGACTTCGACGGGGAGTTTCATTCGTAGAGGCCTTTCCGCGATCTCTTCGTCTCGTTGGTCGGCCAAAATCAGGATATAACCGCGGTGGAAAAGATGCACTACCTTGGGCTCTAGGTAAAGGGCGATGCCGCCAAACTCAATGCCAATTTGCCGCTCTCTTCGGATTCCTTCATCTCGGCATGGGATCTCCTCCTAGCCCGGTACGAAAACAAAAGATTATTGGTCACATCTCATCTGGATCGCTTCTTCAGCATGCCGACGATAGCACCAAGGTCGTATAAATCATTGAATACGCTCATCAGCACCACAAGCGAGGTATTGAATGCGCTGAAGTCCTTGGAGATGCCAGTCGATGAGTGGGGCGTCATTTTGGTACACTTCATAGTGTCCCGCCTCGATCCCAACCTTCGGGAGCAATGGGAACTGAGATTGGGCTCTTCGACCACACCGACTACACTTCCTCAACTCCGCGAGTTCTTGACCACTCGAGCTCGCGCACTTGAGAGCATCGACGTTGGACGGCTTCTTCAACGTTCAATCGTTCACCTCTTCGGCTACCTCACGATCGGTACGGGCTGCGCCTTCGGCTAAGGCAATGCCAGCACTCGGGTCCCCTCCACCGTACCTCAAGGTCAAGGATGGAGGCCGGACGGCTGATACGGCAGCTGCAGTTGCCGCTACTGTTCCCCTCCAGCAAGCCGGCAGCGCGACACAGTGCTGTCACTTCTGCCTCGGATCTCACTTCCTCTCGAAGTGCGACCTCTTCAAACGAAAGCCACCGAAGGAGCGACGTCTCATCGCAGAACAGAGACGCTTGGGCTTCAATTGCCTCGGTCCGCACTCGGCCAACAATTGTCGGATCGCTGGTCTGTCTCGAGTGCAACGGCAAGCACCACACGCTCATCCACCTACCTTCGAACTCCTCAACGTCCAGACCGTCGACATCTCAGGCCTCGTCGCAGAGTCAAACGCCCAAGAGCAGGCCACTGGCCATTTCGTCGCCAAGCGAAGCTCAGGGTTGACTAGGCGACAGTCAACAGTGCGACGCAACGGCTGGCTCGCAATCTCACCCGGTCCACCTCTTCTCTTCGATCGCTTCAGACTTCTTCGACACCTCGGGTACTCGTCCGCACTTTTCCAAGGACACTTCAAACGCTCTGGCCATTCGACCGTCAGTCCTGCTAGCTGCAAGCCAAGCTACTCTGACCTCCTCATCGGCCATCTCGCAGCGCGCGAGACTCCTTATAGACCCGGGCGTGGAACTTTCGTTCATTTCCGAACGCATGGTCCAACTCCTTCGAACGCAAAGGATGGCCGCGTCCATCAACATCCACGGAATCGGAGGCCAGCCAGCGGGACAGACGCGGGGAGCTACCACCGTCCCAGTATCTTTAATCCATGATTCAACCTCAAATTTCATAGTGACGGCGTTTATTCTAAACGTATTAACTTCGACGCTTCCCTCGTTCGCTACTTCGGGGCAATGGGACCATCTTCAAGGACTTCCTCTGGCAGACCCGAACTTTCTGAAACCGGGACCAATCGACGTCATCATCGGAGCTGACGCGTACGGTCTTCTGGTTGAGTCAGACGTTATTAAGGGTCGTGCCATCGATCCCATCGCTCAGCGCACGCTTCTCGGATGGATCGTACTCGGTCCTGTCAACGGCTCCACCTCAAATTCAGTTCGTATTCAACATGTCTCCATTGAAGACGAGGTCACTTCTTTACTGTCGAAGTTTTGGGAGCAAGAGGAAATTCCTCCGGACTTGGCCCCGACAACCAACCCGGAAGAATCCGCTTACGAACAACATTTCAAGGACACTCATACGAGAGACGCAACGGGCCGATATATAGTACGGCACCCCTTCAAGAAGCCTCCTCTGTTACTCGGAGATTCGTACACTGGTGCAAAACGCTGCCTTCTTCAACTTCTACGGCGACTCTCGACAAATGAGTCGTATCGCGGTCTCTACAACACCTTCCTCCTAGAATACGAGAACCTGTCTCACATGGCTCGTGCCCCAACGGCGGCGTCTTCGAGACCACGGTTTTTTCTCCCACATCACGGTGTTTTTCGGGCCCATAGCGCCACTACGAAACTTCGCATCGTCTTCAATGGTTCCTTCAAAACATCGAACGGTGTGTCGATCAACGACATTCTTCACATCGGGGCCAAACTTCAACAAGATACCTCAGACGTCCTGCTCTGGATCAGACGTCATCGGTTCATTTTCGCCACCGATGTCGCGAAAATGTTCCGGCAGATCGCAGTCCATCCGGACGACTGGGACCTCCAGCAAATCCTATGGGTGGACCAGGAGGATCGAGTCGTCCCATATCATCTGACTACAGTCACGTACGGCCTCACTTGTGCTCCCTTTCTCGCCATCCGGGTCATGCTTCAATTGGTCGTGGATGAGGGGCACGACTTCCCACTGGCGATTTCACCTTTGACGAACGGCCGATACGTTGATGATATGTTCAGCGGTGCCGACACGATTCACGAACTTCAGGCAACGGCACAACAACTTCAGGGAACCTGTCAGCGCGGATGCTTTCCACTTCAAAAATGGTCAGCTAACTCAACGGAAGCCCTTCGGAATGTTACCTCGGATTCCCAATCGCATGCGGTTGTGATTCAATCGGAAGATCCCAACGTCAACCTTCTGGGCCTCGTATGGAATCCATACGAGGACAATTTCAGATTCCTTCTTCAGCTCTCCTTCAACCGGGATATCACGAAAAGGACCGTTCTATCGGAAAAGGCATCCTTGTTTGATCCCTTGGGTTTCATCTCGCCAGTCATTATCATTGCGAAGGTCTTCCTCCAAGAGCTGTGGCTGGCAAAACTTCACTGAGACGACGGGCTCCCAATTCGACTTCAGGAAAAATGGCTACGCTTCCGAGAGAGTCTGAGCGACTTGTCGCTCATTCATCTCCCGCGGTGGCTTCACCTTTCGCCTTCTTCGACTGTCGAGCTACATGAATTCTCGGACGCCTCCCAACTCGCCATGTCAGCCTTGATCTACCTCTGAACAACGTCAGTCGACGGGGTCACAACGGTCACCCTCGTCTGCTCGAAGACGAAGGTAGCCCCCCTCAAACGACTCACAATTCCGCGGGTCGAGCTATCGGCGGCACTACTACTTTCAAGGCTAACCTCTCACGTTCAGAGAACCCTAGACTTAACCCATGTTCCAGTCTCTCTCTGGACGGACTCTTCAGTTGCGTTGACATGGATTGTTTCAAATCCGGCCCGATGGAAAGACTTCATTCGAAATCGGGTTACCTCGATCCAAAGTTTCTGTTCCAACGCAACATGGCGGTTCATTGCGGGAAAAGAGAACCCTGCCGACTGTGCGTCGCGAGGACAGACTCCCCGACAACTTTCCAAGCACCCTCTTTGGTGGCACGGGCCTGAGTGGCTCGCGCAACCACCACCTTCATGGCCAATCTCTTCAGCCGAACCTCCACCGGATGGCGACCTCGAGCAACGATCAGGCTTCGCCTTCACGACCACCTCCGAGCCTAGTCCTCAACCTTGGGACCTTCTACAACGGTACTCCTCCCTCACTCGGCTTCTTCGGATCACGGCAGTGTGTCAGAGAGCAGTTGCCCGCTTCAAATGGCTCCCGCACGCTTCAATGACCTACCCGCTGAACCCGGGAGATCTGGAAGAGGCAAGGTTCTTCTGGATACGCCTCGATCAACGCACACACTTCTTGGCTGAACTTCAGATGATTTCGAGCGGAGCAACCCTCAATCGGGGCCACTCCCGTGCCGCCCTCAACCCCTTTGTCGACCAACTAGGGACCCTTCGAGTTGGCGGCCGGTTGACGAACGCGCTTCTACAGCCCGAGGCAAAACGTCCACCAATATTGCCCCGGACCTCTCAGCTCACTTCATTGATCATAGCTGATTCGCACTATCGAACGCTTCACGGTGGTACCCAATCCGCGTTAAGCTTCCTCCGTCGATCGTACTGGATTCCGGGTGGCCGGGCTCCAATTCGATCGTACATCCTTCGGTGCACCACGTGTGCCAGATTTCGAGGACTTCAAGCGCAGCAACTCATGGGTAAACTTCCGTCGGCGCGCATCACACCTTCACGAGCCTTCCTCCGCACCGGCATTGACTACACGGGTCCCTTTACTGTCAAGACCTAGCGTGGACGAGGAACAAAAACGTACAAGGCTTATCTTGCCGTTTTTGTTTGCTTCACTACTTCCGCGGTCCACCTCGAACTCGTCACGGATTACACGTCAGAGGCCTTCGTTGCCGCCTATCGGCGGTTTTCCGGACGACGAGGAATATGTCACAATTTATAGTGACTGCGGTACCAACTTCATCGGAGCAGATACTGCACTTCGTACTCTTTTCCAGGCCGTACTCTCTTCCAGCTCTCTTCCAGGCTCTTGCAGTAAAATCCGCGAAATACCACCTTCGTCGGGTAATTGGAGAAACCTCACTTACGTACGAAGAATTTACGACTCTTCTTGCGCAAGTGGAGGCTGTTTTAAATTCTAGGCCACTTTGTCCATTATCGGACGACCCCGAGGACATTTCTCCCCTCACACCGGGTCACTTCGCCATCGGCGAGGCTCTCACCACCGTGCCAGAACCGTCTCTCACTTCAGTTCCGGAACCTCGACTCTCACGGTGGCAATTCCTTTTGGCCAAACTACAACACTTCTGGCAGAGATGGTATTCGGAGTACCTTCAGCGAAGCTTGTCGATTTCCAAATAACGGCGCCCTTCACATGAAATCAAAATCGGCTCACTCGTGCTAATCACGGACGAGCGCCTTCCACCTTCACGATGGCCATTAGCACGAGTGGTCGAACTTCACCTCGGGTCGGATGGTCTGACCAGGGTAGTGACACTTCGCACGGCCACTTCCACCTTCAAGCGACCGACTGCCAAGTTGGCAGTACTTCTAGTGGACTCTTCGTCGACGACCGTCGCCGAAGGCGAGGAGAATGTTTCGGAAACTCCAACCACGATTTCCTAATTCCGGGAGACCCCGCTAGAGGTCGACGTCTCTCGGCCGGTTGCGCGCTTGACTCGTACAGTGTCCGGGCGCAGGGATTTTCTCCCCCTATTTTCAACGTTATAATATATCATTTGTCCTTCTTTTCATTCTATTCGGTTTCAAGTCTCTTCGGTGATCGGATTGACTTCGGTCTCCTCCCCTGCTCTGTCGCGATACGGCATTAACGCGATTTACGCCCGCGTTAACTCCGGCGGCAAAGGTCTCCTCGGTACCCTTCGACTAAACAACGAATAAAGGATAATTCCGCCCAAACCAGTTAGCAAATAGTTAGGATACGACTTAAAATAAATCAATCCTCTTTATATAACGCGAGTGGATTTTCGTTTCTTCATTCTCCGGCGCATTCCTAAGTTCAGCGAAGACACCCAATTTTCCCACTCCGTTCACTTCCAACCAGAATTCCGAGATTCCCCAATTCTAAACACGCTCTCTATGCGAACGCTATTACGTAATTGATACTGTAATGTTAGTGACTCTTGTTAATCCAGACATTTCTCAATAAACTAGCATTGTGTATTGTACGATATGCAGACGATACAATTGTTCAACAATTTAACAAGTAGAACTAGCTCAGTGGACAACGACCCAGCTCATCACTCAGAAGTCCCGGGTTCGAAACCACCTTACGGCGTGTAAGCGTCTGATATAATTAAAATTTGAACCATTAATATATGTTGTGCCCTGAAAAGACAGGAATTTTCATATTGCTAACGCATGAGGTTCAAAGACCCCATGCGACGATACCGAGCCCGATATTTCACAAGCCCGATATTCCGCTCGACTCAGCCGAAAAACCGCTGAATCGCAATCGAACGAATCGAACGTTTTCGAAGGATTGGTTGCGAAAACCCGAGTTAACAATTAGCCGAAATAATTAATCGAAAGGCAGTCTTCAGCCAGAAGCCGAGGAGGTCGGTCTCAAGGCATAAAAAAGAATTGTAATATTGTTGCCTAATTTTAAATAAAATATAAGTTGTTCAAGTTGCAATATCCCGAGTTGGAGATTTACTCGGAACGGGAAAAGTCCCCACATACCCTCGCCCTCGAGCATCCGACAACCCACGGTGTCAACTTACTCGAGAGCGAAATTCCGTGCTCTCCGCGCATCGTCAGAAGCCGGGGCACAACATTGGTGGCAGCGGTGGGATTCCCGCAATTGGGGATACCGCAAAATTGCATTACACAACTTAAAAAAGAAAAGAAGAAGGAAACATCCTATCCAACGTACAAAATAAACTGAACGCAGCAAGTGCTGAAAAGGAGGTCAACGAGTGATCCGATCGACGACCGTCGACCCGGACAAATAAAAAGAAAACGTGCAGCGTAAGTAAATGCCCGAGTCAACCGTACAGAGCTGTACAAAAGTAACCAGATCCCGAGGATCATCGATACCAGACCGACCCAAGGACGAAGACTCACCAAGTGCCTTCTACAACGGAACAAGGGAGCGCACGAGAACAGCAAACCAAAGGAACACGACAACAGTGAACAACACTGGCAATTTCCTGCCAAACAGCTACGAGAACGAGGTCAACATCTTGTGAACAGCCGACTACGAAGCATCGATCAACACGAGGCGCATCATCGTACTGTAAGTGACGGAACATTTATCAAAAAACACCCTCCAAAGCCAAACAATTAAACATTAATGTCAAACGAAGACGAGCGTCGTAAATTATACCGATTACCGGGTAACAACAAATTATCACGTTCATTAAATTCAATTTTCGACGAACTCATTGCAAGAGATCGTCGCGAGAATCAAACAGTCGAACAAGAACTACAGGAACCTAGAAAAAAAGCGATTTCGATCCGCAACGAGTTCAGACGAAAGTCCAAATTCACAAATTTCCTCAAATAGGCTGACAGCTGCAAAACGTACCAAAATTCGATCCGCAGCAGATCGAACCGTTCATTTTTCTGATCAATCAACAGATTTTGATCAATCTCCAGAAAATATAGACTCTAGTCGTGGTCGCGAAATAGAAATTCAAGAATTTTCCCTACTCCAACTTAATTCAGATAACATGGCGCAAGAAAATGCTTTCATGACCCTAAAGGAGGCGCGAAGCCTCATTCCCCGATTTGATGGCGAAAAACCTGAAGAAGTCGACGACATAATTGAAGCATTCGGCTATGGTAATGCGTGCGTTGCAGCAGATAGACAATCCGTTTTACAATCCGTGTTAGCAACAAAAGTAATAGGAAAAGCGCGAAAAGATACCCGATATAAAGAAATAGAATCGTACGAACAATTTAAAGAAGAAATGAGAGCATTATATGGAACGCGACGTACAGTAGCCGCGTTACAGGTCGATTTTAATACGTGTAAGCAAAAATACAATAAGAGCGTGTTAACATACGGTCAACGACTCGAGGCCATAATGATGGAATTAATCGAAGCCAGCACAACCGAGGCAAGATCGCCTGCGGAAAAAAGAACAATTGAGACATATGTAAGGCAATTGGCCCTATACAACTTCGAAAGAGGACTTCGAAGGGAATACCAAGTCATCGTAAAGGCTCGAGGATTCAAGGATCGCGGATCAGCCCTGAAAGGAGCAATGGAAGAGGAAAAATCGCTACAAGGAGGCGAATCCATAAACAGGCAGACTCATCTGGAAAAACGAATGCCGATGACGTGCAATAAATGTCACAAAATGGGACATTTAGCAAAGGATTGCCGATCCAACACATCGTCTTACGGACGATACAGCCTACCAGCTCCATCGAAAAGCGTGCAACAATTCAACATCACTTGCAATTTCTGCAAGAAACCGGGACACGCGTACAAGGATTGCCAAAAAAGGAATTGGCAACAAGGACAAGGAAACGGATATCGACACGCACCGGGAACCGGATATCATCAAAATCATCAAACGAATTATCAGCCGGGACAAGGAACCAGCTACTACAACAGGAGTAGGCCCCCAGGGCGCCCAAATCAGTATCACTGGAACGCAAATAAAAATAGGCCAAAAGAAGACAGACCGAAGGAAGAAAATCGCAACGACAGCGAAAAGAAAAAACAATTGGATCATTTTCGCTCGATATGGTAACGGCAACGAGCGGAAACAAAAAACGCAACGTCAGAAAAATAATCGAAGCATCGAATATAGGTCCGTCCAAAAGAAAAAATACAAGGAAGAAAATAAAATCGTACTGGATAACGACGATCAATTCTGGAGGAGCCGCTAACGACTTCCACATCGCGTCTCCCCAGGCTAAAGACAAAATCCTCACGTTGAAAGGAGACACCGGAGCCCAATTTAGTCTCATAAAAAAGAGTGTATTAAAAAGGGACACAGAAATAATAGAAGAAACGATCGAACTCAAAGGAACCGGAGGAAAAAAATTCTACGCACTGTGTAAAATTATGCTCGTGCTCGAAACACCCGCAGTAAACGTAGAACACGGATTCTACGTAATAGATGACGCAGTATCACTGGAAGTAGACGGAATAATGAGTTTGAACCTCATGAGAGAGCGCAACGTCGACATCCTAAACGGAAGACATATTAAAATATACGGACATCTGATCCCCATGCTGGACGGAACGAATAAAATTAAACTACCTCCCAGGGCAGAGCAAATGCTATACGCAAAAACATAGACGGTAAAAATAGGATGTGTCGCAGCAAAAGAAGTGCGACCAGGAGTAAAGATAGGCGGATGTTACGTCCACCCAGAAGGACATTCCTGCCTCATAGTAGTGCAAAACACAAACAATGAAGAAATCGAAAAAGAAAGGCCAACGGTGCAAATTGAAGAAATTAAAACAGAAAAGCCAACCGAAGAAAAAGAAATAAGTGCTGTATCGATCGAAGAAAAATTGAAAAGAAAAGACAAAATATGGGGAGAAATCAAAGGAGATTCGAACTTCAACCCAGAAGAAGAAAAATTCCTACGCGAATTCGCTGACGCATACGCACACGTCTTCCATTTAGAGGAAGAGTCGCTTGGGTGCACCGCTATAGTGGAGCACTGCATAAGCGTATGACCAGGGACAACGCCAATAAAAATTCGTCCATATCGATTACCAGAAGTCCATAAGCGAGAAGTGATGGCGCAGACAAAAGAGATGCTAAAAAACGAAATAATTCGACCGAGCAAGAGCCCATGGAATGCTCCTCTACTCGTCGTTCCAAAAAAGCCTGACGCCGACGGAAATATACGCAAGAGAGTGGTAGTAGACTTCCGAAAACTGAACGAAGCAACGGAAGGAGACTCGTATCCATTGCCTAATATTACCGAAATATTGGACCAATTGGGACGAGCAAAATACTTCACGACTCTCGATTTGGCATCGGGATTTCATCAAATCCCAATGGCCGAAAAAGACAAGGAGAAAACCGCTTTCCTCACTCCTCTTGGACATTACGAGTACAACCGTATGCCATTTGGATTGAAAAACGCCCCACCAACCTTTCAAAGGCTGATGGACGCTGTGCTTGCTGGATTACAAGGACTAAAATGCTACGTGTATCTCGACGATATAGTAGTATACGGATCATCGTTCGAAGAACATAACAAAAGGCTGACAGAAGTATTCAATCGACTGAGAGACGCCCAATTAAAGGTTCAACCTAGGAAATGTCGATTTCTGCGTAAAGAAACGCAGTACCTGGGACACATTATTGCCGAAGTGGGGGTAAAACCCGATCCGGAAAAAATAGAGGCTGTACAACGATTTCCAGCCCCAAAAAACGTAAAAGAGATTCAATCATTTCTGGGACTAGCCGGATATTACCGAAAATTCATACAGGATTTTTCAAAACTCTCAAAGCTGTTAACAGAACTGATAAAAAAGGAAAACAAATTCATTTGGGACGAAAACTGCGAACAAGCTTTCCAAACATTGAAGGAAACTCTCAGCACCGCACCGATTCTGCAGTATCCGGATTTCGAAAAACCCTTCGTGGTGACAACTGATGCCTCTGACAAGGCAATTGGCGCGATTTTATTGCACGGAAAAATCGGAGACGATCTACCCATCTGTTACGCGAGTCGCACTCTGAACAAGGCAGAAATGAATTATTCAACAACGGAGAAGAAAATGCTATCAATAATTTGGGCAGTAGCGCAATTCCGACCATACATATATGGAACAAAATTCACCATCGTGACGGATCATAAGCCCCTCACATGGCTTCTCAACGTAAAAGATCCAGGATCACGACTGATCCGCTGGAGAATAAAGATAGAGGAGTTCAACTATACCATAGAGTATAAGGCTGGCAAGAAGAATACGAATGCGGATGCTTTAAGCCGTATGTATGTATTGCTGCTGACGCGGCAAGAATCCGAGGCGGTGGTACGTCACAAGGACGCCGAGAAGCGTGGTAGAGGAAGGCCGCGGAAGGCCCCCCGCTCCGCGCCACCGCCGCCAGCATCAACAGACCCGAGCCAGCATGGCCGTGGTCTGCTGGTCCCTCGAGCACGTGGCCGGCCGAGAAAAATAATGCAGCCCGCTAGAGAGGAACGCCCACGCAAGGCGACAGAGGCCCGCGCGAGCGAGAACGAACCGCCACTCCCACCAGTGGAGGCGAACCAGGCAGCAGGCCCGAGCGAAAAAGAGAAGGAAATAGAAAAAGACTGGAGCGCAAGCGAGACAACAACCGACAGCGAGACAGAGACGGAAATAGGAGATCGAGAGTGCCCGAGTGAAGAGGAGCGAGGTATGATTCTGCAAGAATACCACGACGCCCCTCTTGGAGGCCACCCAGGCGAAGAAAGGATGAAACAACGAATAAAGATAAAGTACAGCTGGCCTGAAATGAATATCGAAATAAAAAACTACGTAAAATCACGCGACAAATGCCAGAAAAATAAAATCACGCGACGCAAGCATGCTCCCATGACTATTACCGACACACCCAAGACACCATTCGTCAAATGTGCAGTCGATATAGTAGGTCCCTTACCCGACACCGAAGCCGGGAATAAATACATCCTGACTTTTCAAGACACATTGTCCAAGTATAGCGCAGCTATACCGCTAAAAACGCGAGAAGCCAAGGAGGTAGCCAAAGGTTTTGCAACTCAAATTGTTTGCAAGTACGGCACTCCAAAAGAATTATTGTCAGACCAAGGAATGAACTTTCTGAGCGAAACTTTCAAGGAGATGTGCCAATTATTCAGAATAAAAAAGATTCAAACGACGGCATACCATCCCCAATCAAACGGAGCATTGGAGCGTTCACACCGAACTCTCGCAGAATACCTGAAATGTTTCATTAAAGAGGATCAAACGGATTGGGATGAGTGGTTGCCATGCGCGATGTTCACCTACAATACTACCCCGCACACAGCAACGGGTTTCACTTCGTACGAGTTGGTGTTTGGAAAGGTAGCCGATTTACCGACGGCGCTTAAAGAAGCACCACGAAAGACGTACTCATACGACGATTATGTCTCCGAGTTACGCGAACGGCTTTGAGCCACATGGCACGTGGCGAAAGAACGATTGGAAAAAGGAAAAGAAAGGGTAAAGGAGGGGCATGATATCGCCGCTGGTACGGTGGAGTACCGCCCCGGCGACCGAGTCCTCCTCCACGACAGGGCCTTACACAATACGGAACAAAGATTTCGACGTGAACTACACTATCGGCCGCGGACGTAAAGCAGTCCGGGTACATGTAGACCGGATTAAACCCTACGTTACCCACTGACCGGTAGAGTAGAAGGGACTACTCGCCTGGCCCGCGGAGGCCCGCGACCGGCCCACGAGGCGTAGATCAACGCCTCCCCGTCTCGCGCCGTTGCCAAGCAACGGTCGAGCGTCCAACGTCACGCGACGGATTCGCGTGACGTTGTCACGCGTGAAAAAAAATAAATAAAAATAAAACGAAATCATAAAATAAAAGATAATGAAATACAGTGATAAAAATAAATAAATGAACTAATATGAAATGAAGAGGAAATATAAAGTAAATAAAACAAAATAAAATAACGTTCAAATACAAATGTATTCATACTTCACTTTTTGTATTCACATGCATGCATACAAATACAATTGTATTCACAAATATTCTGAACATACAAATAAATTCACAGAAAAAATTGTGAATATTCACAAAAAAAGTGAATATTTACAAATAATCCTGTGAATTAAAAAAAAATCACATGCACGCCAAGTCGTTGCACAGCATTTCCAGTGTACTTATGTGGTAAATACGTTGTATTTTTATATAATGGTAATACCAATTTTTTGTTATAATAGTAATGTGATTTATAAAATAATAATGAAATATTTAGGAAAATATTAGTTCTAAGGTTGAACAATTTTGTTTACGTTTTTAGTAAACTTGCTTGGCTATTTTATAAAAAGTTATTTCACTTTTTTGTACCTTTCAATAGAAAAAATATAACAAAAGAATTCGTTAAATAAAATTAAAAAATATTTCAAGATAAATCAGAATTTTGTATATGGTCAGACAAGCAATAATGTTTTCGGGGGTAATATATATCTGAAATATATTTTATATCCATTTTTAATATATCGCGTCACGTCCTGAGGGGACGTGGGCATATATATGTGTGGTATCCCTCTTTCTTGCCTACGCCTAGCGCGATGGGATGAGGGTTAAAAAGGGGACGTGCTGGTGGAAGGGGGAATTTCAAGGGATTCCGTGGATTATCCAATTATTGAAATAATGGTTGTGACACTTGTGTTCGATTGACTCGAAATTTATTAGAATTAACTGTATGGGTTAATTCTATTATTTCATTGGGATACAAATCGGAAACAAAATATAAGAGTATGTTCGCTTACATTGGTGCGCCTCGGTGATGACCCAATCGCTTGGGTGTCAGGTAGCGGTCGTAAAACTCAGAGCCCTGCGCCGGAGAGCCAAAAGCGCTCGCAGATGGTATGTGTGTGAGTGAGACGGATACAGATGTTCGACGGCACTGATTCAAATATTTGTGAGTTTCACGGATCGAGAATGGAATGTACAAAAAAGTAATGCGCGGAATACAACGCCAAGGTTCTTATGGTTATCGCGTAACGAATACTACGCCAAGGTTCTTATTATTATCGCGGTAACTGTTGCAGAAGTTTCGAAGTACAAAATGTTCTAAGTTTGAATCGTATGACAACGTTCGCGTTAAAAAAAAAAGAACAAAGGTTTGACGCGATGGATATCGGTAAGAGAACTCTAGGTCTGAGCTCGTTGGACTCTAATCGGAGACTGATGCGAGGAGAACTTTTTCGGAGTACCAGAAATCAGTGTGGGATGTAACGTCGCGAGAAAAAGCACTATCTATTTCTTTTTCCTCTCCTATTTTATTCAACACCGGCGAAAACGCGGGCTTACCCGATGCCACATGGAAATCGTGGAAAACTACGAAAACCAATACACACGATAACGGCATTCTCCTTTTTCGACGGGTCCTTATATTTTCTTTAGAATTAGGCGTACCACAGCCGAAACGAAATATATCGATAAGAAGCGAGCGTCGCGCAAAATATCCCACGCGAGAGCACAGTCGGTCTTGACCATATCTACACGCAACCGTCAAACGCAGTTGATGATAAAATCTTCAGCCATAAGAACGTACAACACACGAAGACACACGAAAATATCCAAATCCTTACTCCACAAAAATATACATTCTCCAAAAGAAAATCCTTCATGCCGAAAAGTTGGCCCGGCAATAAAACTACGTTAGTATTTCCCATGCGCTCTCACACCTGGGTCAACAAAGCCTATCTTGAGGCAAGCGCGGCAACGCGACCAAGGCCCTTTTTCCTCCCTATATTTTTCCAACGCTCCAGATAACGAGCCACGGACTAGTTTCCGAGAATCGAGATGGAGATCACACACATCATAGTCCTACACCCAATCATAGTCCTCAAAAATATTTCCCCTTCCAACTCGACCAATCATATGCACTTGTAAATTTCCTACATCCTTCCCACCAATCAAAAAATTAACGCATGACGAAAATGCACTTTTCGAGAAACTTCTTCTCCCACCATCCCAGCATCCAAAATATCCTACAAGCTAGGATAGAAAAATCTTGAAGTCAGTGTTCCATCACCACTCGTTCAGATCTAGTCTCCCAAGAGTGTCCCATCATCACTAGCTGAGAAAACGTCTCCCTTAAGTCTCTATCGCGTACGAACAATTACAAAAACTGTCTCCATAAAGCGAACGCGAACTATAACTTCCCAATTACACTTTATAATAACGCGAACTACGAGAATTTTATTAAGTGTCTACGTTAAATGTGTACATCGTATTGTTTTGCGTAAATAGTAATTCAATTCCAACCTCGTCTCGCGATATACGTGGGTCATTTGATAAGTACCTAGCCTACAAATGAAAACACCAAAATTTTGCTAAAAATAAAATTTATTTTTCAATGTAGTCTTCTTTTAGTTGAATACACTTGGCCCAGCGGTGTTCCAATTTTTTTAACCCCGTTGAAAAAAATGTTATCTCTTGGTCTGCAAAATAAGTCTCCGTGGCGGCGATTATTTCATTATTGGAGTGGCATTTCTTGTCACGTCCGGAGGGGACGAGGGCATATAACGTGTGGTTCCCTCTTTCTTGCCTACGCCTAGCGCAATAGCACGGGATGAGGGTAAAAAGAGGATGTGCTGGAGGAAGGAAGGATTTTTAAGAAATTTATGGAAATAATCCGATTATTCGGAAATGACTCGTTTCTAAATAACTGTTGATTTATTTAAATCATCCAATTTGGCTAATTCTATAAACGCTCGAGTACAAAGAGTGTAAAAATGTGGTTCGCTTACATTGATGGTTTCGTTCGGTGTCAACCCTGTCGTTCAGGTAGCGGGTGTCGGTCGTAAAATTTAGGGCCTTCGCTAGTGGGCCAGAGGCGGTCGCAGATGGTATCGGTGGCACGCGTACAGTTTTCGAGTACACTGATTCTATTCCGCGTACAATTTTCAAGGATTGGAGATAGTTAGAAAACAATTGATTTTTTTGGATATTATACTGGTTCGAAATATTTTGTCCTTGATAGACGACAACGATAGACTGCGCGATAGGCTTTTTGGAATGAGCGAACTGCTCTGATGCTTGAAGTGCTTGAAGACTACTGACTATGAAGACTAACTACTAACAACTAACTACCAAGTACTGAACACCAAGGTGCTGGGTTGCTCCCTTTATATGTGATTTCTTGATCTCCCGAATTCATAGAGTGGGAGAGATGGAGCATTGACCTCATTTGATTTGGAAATAGAAGTATCATACGTAACGAACGCATGAACCTGGTTCTGGTGGGAGGTTTTCATGGAGGAGGGCGCATCTGCATTCTCCGCACACGAATTCTTTTCCTGTGCTACTTAATTTTACGATCGGGCCTTTTGGGAGTTTTCGGGGCCCTACTGAGATTCATTTGTATATTGCATGTATGTAATCAGAGAGAACGTGGGGACGCAATTACGGATTCTTATGCCGCAGTCACACGAGTCTATTTTCGTGACTTCGTTTCTATCGGGGAAAGCGTAGTGGTTAGGTGCTACGTGACCCTTTAGATATGCATCTCCCTTTTTGATACTCCTTAATTTTACGACCGGATTGATGGAAACCTTCCCGGGCCTGACTGACGTTGCGCTGAAGGCGCGTTACGTGTTTTTGCTTTATGGCTTTTCCGAGAAGTTGCTCCCAGTGTCCAATACGGTCGTCGAATAGACAAAAAGGGAGGCCGCATGGAGAGAGTGCGCGACGCTCGGGTTCTATTAATGAGCGGCATCTTAACTGTAGAGTGTTAAAAATATGTCGAGGAATGAGAATATTCTTATCGTGCTTATTTTGGTGCACGTGGGTTCGAAGGGGACCGTGGGAGTCCTTGGTCACCTCAGAGTTCAATGTGCCTCCCGACGTGACACCTCCCCCCTTTAGGATCAAGCGTCCCGCTTGATCTGTAATCGAGGGTGGTGATCGAAATTGCAGGAGCATGCTTGAGTGGACTGATATTGTCATTCGTTGACTTACGATGTTTTTAGCTGGCGTGTATTCTAACAATGTGTATTGGGGTACGTATATTATGTGGCTTGTGTTATGTGGTAGAAAAATCATTTCCTTAAATAATTACGTTACATTATAATCCGATGTGAGGGTTGCTTCTGATAGAGCGTCCAAGGAAGTTGGAGACGTGTTGAAGACCGATTTCCGGGTACGTGGCTGCTATTGGCTGGCCTCGAGGTGTAGAGGCAGGTTAGGTTTCTCCCGTACTATCCTGGATGGGTGCTGCAGCCGTGGTGGGGCGGCCTGTATTTAAGGTGGATCCTCGAGTGGGTCCTGCATATTTCAGTCTAGAATTTTACAAGGTCCACTAGGCACGGTACGACCCTTACGATGGCGCCGAGGAAAATTCGACGGGTGTGTGACGTGACGGTGAGTAGCTGATTGATACGGATACTTCCTTTCCTTTTGTTTTTATACGATTTTTGACGATCTCCCCTTCCTTTTTATAGATCTCGTTCATCGAGGCGGCTTGCGCGATACGGAGAAACCGTCAAGAGATCCGGGACCTGTTGAGAGACCTGGAGAAAGGGTGCGAGTTTGATTTCTTCCGCATCCGGTGGATGATGGAGGGTCGCTGGGGCCAGATACACCCTGAGGATGACTGGGATCATCCTGCGTGGTCGGCGTTGGAGGGGGTCTTAGCAGCGTACGATCCCTAGTCGCGGTTATCGTCGTCTTACGGCGTCGACTCGTATTATTGGCGCTACATGAGAATTCCTCGTGTGTGTGTTCGTGTATACATATACGCTAAAACGTTTTTTTCTTTTTCGGTGTATATTAAAAGAAGAAACTGAATTTTGGTTTGTCCTTATTTTATTATTAGCCTCTTTTCCTTATCCTGCGCGAAAGATTTGAGTGTTGCGTACTTGAAAGGTATTATTATTAATTTGTTATTGTGTATGTATATATATGTATATATATATATATATATATATATATATATATATTTTTTTAAATTTATGTATGTATTTATGTGGTAAAATTATCATATATATATATATTTTTTTTTTTTTTTTTTTTTTTTTTTTTTTTTTTTTTGGTTACGTATATGATGACAAGAGTATAGATAAAAGAAAAGAAGGTGGAAAGTCATATTATCGTCATTTTCAATCTATTTTCCCTATGCGTTAAACATTCTATCGTATGATTGGAAAATTGCCATTTGGAAGGAATGGGTATCCTAAGGAGATGGGTTCAGCTGAGGAATCCTGGTCTGGAAGGTAGGGGAGGATAAAGGTTCTGCGGTGCTGCCTGTGATGTTAACGGGACACTCTCTTCTCCGTTGCTCTGTTGGTGGTCTTCTGAGGTCGGTGCGGTTGCTTGTTTGGGTTTGATCGGTTTCAATCCGAGTTCAATATCTTCGGGAGTCTTTTCTTCCGCCCTTTTTGCCAAATGTATCAGGAGGTGGGTGACCGAACCCCATATGGCGCCAATCAGATATATGGACCATCCGTACACCGCATGAAGAGCATACCCATGGATGAGTGTATCGATGAGTATCTTGATTCCTTTGATAGCGATCGCGATGCCGATGACGCCTGCGCTTGCTGTTCCAAACTGGATAAAACGACCCCATGTGTGGCTCCAGGCGGACTCGGCAAGATCCTTTAGAGATCCTTTGTCGAGAAGGTTGAGATACCGCTCCCCCTGGTTAACAATGGATTGGCCGGTGATGCTGCGTACCATGTTGTTTAGCACCGCTGGATTTTCGACTGGGAACATTATGCGCTCTCGGAGCTTGTCGAGATCTTCCTTGGAATAGATTCCGCTTGTTGCTAATGATGCGGGATTTCTATAATGCCATGTTGGTTTGGTCATAGGTTTCATGACCTGAGGCGGCATTGTTTCGGTTGGATGTGGGGTGAATGTATACCATGAGTCTCCGATCAGGTAGTATGACGGAAGCAGCGCGTTGCAGTCGGTTTGAGTTCCTTTTCGTATAAGGATATGGGTTCTGGGAGTGAGGAAGTAAGTTTCATTTTTGTGGGTTACTGGCAATTGGTGGTAACATTCTTCCAATCTTATTAATGTTACTTCGACAGGTATGCATTTGACTATGTGTACAACTTCGCCTGCAATGGCGGCCATGTAGCCCGGTCCTTTCATTAATCTGTATGCAAATTCATCAGGCGCTTGCGTCGCGAGAGACAAGCTGTTTTGAAGGATTTGGCGTTCTCGATTACATTGTTGGACGAGTATGTCGTAATAGAGAGTTTGGATTTGTTGGCGAATATGACGTTCCACATAGATAAATTTCGAATTTACGTAAGCGAATATGTCTAAGTTGGCGATTGGTAGTTTTTCCCGGGAAACGAACGCGTTTGACTTCGAAATTTCATATATAAATAGTCTTGGGTGTTCTGTACCGATTATTTCATAGTTACAATGCTGTTCAACCTCTCTACGTGCGAGGGTAAAAGTTATGTCCTTTGACGTTACTGAGTACAGTATTTGGGTTCTGCCAGATTCGGCTTCCCGTGCTTTGATCGCTGTGCCCTCGAAAAGTATACCATATTGTTCAAAACCACAGGTTCCATGTGGAGTTGCCTCCCAGAAGGTGTGTCCACCTTCGGGATCTTCACAGGAAGTGTCAAGTAATGGGCAAGTAAATCCGGATTTAAGCCGAATCTGGTTTGAGTCTAAAATTACTTGTGTGACGTATTCTCTCAATGTAATTTTGACGGATCCTTGTACAACCACGTTGTCCCAAGTTCCGTACGGGTCAGAATATGATGTACCGCTGCATTCGCCGCTATTTTTGACATGCCCAGCCATAGTAAGACTGCTAACGGTTGTATGATTTGGTTTTATTCCTGTTATCAGAGTTTGCCCTATGCGTGTTGAACCATGTTTGTGCATGTCTTTGCAGGCATCTCGACTAACGGTTTCTAAGTATTCAGCTTGACCGTTATTGACGATTGACACGTGTGAAGACATACCGCAGTAATATATTGTTCGGAGAATTTCTACTTTACATTGTAATACTTGTGTTTCGGAATATTCATTCAGTTGTAACAATTGTATGTATTGCTTGGTTACTTCTACTTTCGGGGCGATAATATTGCATTCGTCGATGTCAAGTAATGACAGTGTTGTTATGTTCGTTGCGCTCGATCCACAGTCATATCCCACCATGGTAATTGCGGGCGGGACAAGGCGCAACATTATTATTACCAGCAAGAGAGACATCTGAAAAAGTTAAGCATTACTGTGATTGTTGATCGATTGGTGGTTTGAGAATCGTTAAATAGATTGGGAAGGTGGTTTATTTATTGGGATGGAAGTCGGACTCATCACTTACTATTTTTTTGCGTTTCGTCTTTCTTTTTATGGTTTCGGCATTTATGTATGAATACCGTAATCTATTTTCGTGAACTATTCGCGTCTTTTTGTTGTATTCTATTTTTACATTACCCTTGCTTAATTTTTCTAAGACCTTATGTGGTCCTGAGTAATGATCTCCGAGTTTACCAGGTTTCGGTCCTTTTTGGAGATAGACATAGTCTCCTACTTTAAAATTTTTAGGGTTCGCGTTTTTATCGTAATATTTTTTTGACCGATGTTTGGAGGAAACTAGATTTTCGTAAGCGAGATTTCGAATTCCGTTTATTCTTGTAATCAATTCGATTAGATACCCGCGGTAGGTGGGTAATTGATCTGATTCTCGAAGAGGTTCACTTGATGGAACTCTTGCCAATTTCCCAAAGACGACTTCGTAAGGTGTATGCTTTGTGCTTTCATGAACACTGGTGTTGTACGAAAGCATGGCTAACTCCAACCATTGGTCCCATTCATTATCTTTATCGGTATATTGTTTCAAGAATTCAGCAAGTACGTGATGAGACCGTTCAAGGGATCCATTGGATTGAGGATGAAATGCCGTGGTTCGGTATCGCTTTATGCGAAAGCGTTTGGCGATTCTTTTCATTAGACCGCTAAGGAAGTTACTTCCCTGGTCCGTCAATAATGCTTTGGGTGCACCAAAAATACATATGAAACGTTTTATGAACGCGTCAGCAACGGTTGTCGCCAGAGCGTTTGGTAACGGAACTGCGACACAGTATTTTGATAAGTGATCTTGAATTGTGAGAATATATTCATTCTGACAGGAGGTCCGTTGCATTGGGCCCACTATATCCATTGAAATTTTTTCAAAGACTGTACCTGGAGTATCAGTAATTATCATCGGTTGTTTCGTTTTTACCCGGACTAATTTTTTTAGTTGACATTCGAGACATTGTTGAACTCTTCTTTGAATATCGGACTTTAGATCTTCCCAAAAATATTCTCGTTTAATTCTATTATATGTTTTTGAAACCCCTTTGTGACCTCCAATTGGAGATTTGTGCATTTCATAAAAAATAGAATCTCGTTTTTCGAGTGGCACATAGTGGAGTGTTCCTAAGCAGATTATTATTTTTGTTTCACTGGCTTTGAATGATTCCTTTATGATGTTCAAGACGTCGGCCCATATCATGTGCTCGATGTGATTACTGTGGCAAATACTTAGCGATTGAATTTTGAAGTTTACGCAAAGATTCTTTAAGTCTTTTACGCTTTCTTTAACGTTTTCCGATATGAAAGATAATGATCCAGAATACTCGCCTTTAATAACTAGAGCAAAGTGATATTTTTTTCCAACTTTGGTACTGTAGGCTTGACCCTCTGTTAGATTTTTCCAAGAAGGTAGCTTATTTAATTCTTGCAATTTTTGTGATCCAGGATCACAAGGATTTCCTTGAGAATCGATAAAATAAACCAGATTGTCGTTACGGAAATGAAATAACTCTTTTGTCTCAATACAATTAGCGATTTTAAATTGGGACGTCGTCGAGTCCCTTGCAGGAAGATCCTCGTCTTCGGAGGTCAAAGGATTATTGGAACTGGCATCTGAGTCTGTGGAAGTATCGGAATTTGGGTCAGTGTGTTTTCGGGAAAGGAAAAAGGCTGTGCCTTGCGCTGGCTAGGGCCCTCAGCTGTTTTCGGATCAATGGCCTTCACGGGCCTTCTGGCGCGTGCCGGCTTAAGTACCTCGGCTTCTGTTTCCTCGTCGCTACTCTCCTCGTAGTTTATGCGTTTACGTGCGCGGCGGGACTGGCGTCGAGGTATGGGATGCAAGTCTGTCTGTTTAGGGTTAGGTGCGTTGACCCTGGTCATGGTCTCTTCGCTTGATGTTTCGTTTTCCTGTTGCGTTGTTTTCCCTAATTCCGGAGGTATATTGTTTTTTGCTTGCGAGCGAGTAACAACGTTAATTTTTTCTTCATAAGGTATATGATGAATTTCGGCTTTAGTCGTGAAGGTTGTAGGGTTTTCAGGTTTTCTATTATTATTGTCAATCTCTTCTACATCATATAGGAAATCCTGTATCGGGACTTTTGATTTTTCAGCTTGACCTTTTTGACTATTGATTATCGTTTTTACGTCTTCTAATTTCTCTATTGGGTTTCGCGATAGTGCATCGGCATTCGAATTAAGTGTACCGGGTTTGTAGATGACCTCATAATCGTATTCGGAAAGCTTGAGTCGCCATTTGAGCACACGTGCGTTAGCGTCTTTAGCGGTTCTAAACCAAACTAAGGGCTTGTGATCTGTAACGAGAGTGAACCTTCTGCCATAAATGTAAGGTCGGAAGGCTTTTACGCTGTGAACGATTGCCATAGCTTCCTTCTCGTATGTATCATACCGAAGGGCTGCACCGCGTAACACACGCGACGTGTATGCTATGGGTTTGTCTTTTCCGATTTCGCCTTGTGATAGGACTCCGCCTAAAGCGTATCCGGAAGCATCAGTGGTGATAATAAATGGTTTGTCGAAATCGGGGTACTGGAGGATAGGAGCTTCGCATAATTTATTTTTGAGAATTTCGAAGGCTGTTTGCGTTTCGTTTGTCCATACAAACTCGGTTTTATCTTCTAAGAGATGAGTTAAGGGCTTCGCGATTTTTGAGAAGTCTTTAATGAATCTGCGGTAATATCCAGTCAGACCTAAGAATTGGCGAATATTTTTAACGTTCTTTGGAAGAGGGAATTCTTTTACTGCTGCTAATTTGTTAGGATCTGGCTTTAATCCATCTTTTCCAATTATGTGGCCAAGGTAAGTTACTTCTGGCCTAAGAAATTCGCATTTGTCCGGCTGCAATTTGAGATTAGCGTTTCGTAATCGTTCCATTAAATTGTGAATTTTGTCGCCGTGTTCCTTTAAGTCTTTTGCGTAAACGACGATGTCGTCAAGATAGACAAATAGGGATACTCCTTGGAGTCCGCTAAGGACAACGTCCATTAAGCGTTGGAAGGTCGCCGGAGCGTTTTTAAGCCCAAACGGCATTCGAGCGAACTCATAATGCCCGTATGGCGTGGAGAAGGCTGTCTTTGGTTTATCTGCAGGATTCATTTCTATCTGGTGGAAGCCAGATGCTAAATCGAATATGGAAAAATAAGCTGCATTTCCCAATTGATCCAAGATGTCAGTAATATTCGGTAGTGGATAGGAATCGCCGATTGTTTTTTCGTTAAGGGCTCGAAAATCTATAACCATCCTCCAACGCTTGTTGCCATTGGAGTCCGGTTTTTTGGGTACAATCCAAACAGGACTGTTATTTGGGGATTCCGAGTGATTTATGATGTTGGATTTTAACAGCTCGTCTACCTGATTCTGGACTTCGCCTTTAAGGGCTTGTGGAAACCTATATTGCTTGGTGTTGATCGGAAGGTCATCGACTGTCGGAATCTTGTGTTTGAGTATATGGGTAGCTCCCAGAGGTTCATCCTTTATGTGGAACCGGTCTGCATAAGTTTCGATAATATCTTCAACATGTTTTAATTCTTCGTCTCCCAAATGGTCTAGACGCAAGAGATTTTTAATGATTTCTGGACGTTCTGAATTTTCTTCAATTATGTGTGATGTTGATTCAGAGATAGAAATGGCGTTTAGGCCTTTTTCAAAAATTGTTTTTATGTTCAAATTTTGATTTTCATGTTCATTTTGATTTGGACTTTGTTTTTGATGTTGATTTTGATTTTGTTTTTGATTTTGTCTTTGTTTTTGTTTTTGATTTTGAATATTTTCTTGATTTTTGATTGTTTTCATTTTCCTTTTTGTTTTTGATGTTTCCTCGCTACTGGAATTTTTATTTATTTTTCCCTGATCATTGCCCTCATCGGAGCTGCACCAGGGTTTTGATTCGACTTTTCCTGTCGAATTTTTTGGATTGGCCATTTTTGGGCCCTGGAATAGCGTAGTTGACTTGCAATCTACGACTGAAATAGAAGGATCACGAGGACTTGAATTGGAATTGATAATAGAATTTGGACTTGTCGCTGATTGATTTATTTTCAACACTTCATTGATTCTAGTTCTTGCCCTTTCCTCGCTACGAGAATTTTTTTTTAATTTCAAATTGGCCTCTTTTGGGCTCTGGATTTGCGCGATTGTCTTGCAATCGGCGTTTGGGATAGGAGGATCACGAGGGATCGGACAAGGACTAGAGATCGTCATGCAATCTGCGTCTTCAATCGAATCTTCGACAGTGGTGAATTCTTGTAATTTTATGACTGGCACGGGCAGTCTTATGATCTCATTAGTGGTATTATAAATTTTTAAATGGGCCTTGCCGTTAGTATTCGTTACCAGGCAATCGCCAGCGTAAACACCTTTATGGATGGTTAAGGGTGGGATATAACCTTCCTTTAATGTGCGGTTTTCGATTTTCACATGGAAGGCCGCCTCCGAACGCGCGGGGATTTCAATTACCTCGTCGGGTTCGTTCGTTTTTTCGAAAGGCACTGCCTTATTTCCACATTCGAAACACTCTGTCTCGAAATTTATTTTGGATTTTGTTTGATAAAAGTAACGGGTCCCTAATAAACCGGGGTGTGGGATTCCTACCTCATCGGGTATAATATGGAATAAGGCCTCGAATCCGAATACTCGCAGCATTACGCTTCCTAATCCAAAGACTGGAGGCTCGGATATTCCCTTTAATCTAATGATATCTTGTTCGTCGATACCCGCCAAATTTTTTACATATTTTTTTTTAATCAAATTTGGGATAGCGCCACTGTCTAACAGTACCGATATTTTACCCACTTCCGGTAGTGCTCCGATACACACCGAGGGTAGTTTATCAAATCTTTCTGAGTCTATTGTGTAGGTTGGATATCTTCGTTTGGCGCAATCATCGTGACTGTTGTCACCGGACGCGTTGGAAGCCCGGACCCTCTCGGCGCGTCCGGCCGAGGGGGATTTGGGCCGTTTCCCGGCTGATTTCGTGAATTATAATATTCGCGAGTACGACAATTTTCAATGACGTGTCCTA
Organism: Ophion ellenae; assembly: GCA_963210295.1. Lineage (NCBI taxonomy): Eukaryota > Metazoa > Arthropoda > Insecta > Hymenoptera > Ichneumonidae > Ophion > Ophion ellenae. The sequence continues at coordinate 2,535,345 of OY723395.1, forward strand.
CCCTTTTACAATACCGGCAGACATTTGGGTTAGAGTTAGACGCTTCGGTTTTTAGCTGGAAGCACTTCTTGGCAGTATGTCCAATTTTGTTGCAAATTTGACACTGAGGACTGTCCGACTGGCGTTGCCAATTGGCTGCGAAAGTTGTGAATTTATTTTGAAAATTGCATTTTTCAGCATTGTGCCCTGGTTTTTGGCACAATTGACAATTTATGGAACGGGAACCTTGATTATTATAGCATCTATCTGCAGTGTGACCAGGTTTTTTAAAGATTTGACATGAGACAGAGCTTTGCTCGTTTGGCAGTCTTCGACATTCGTTGGCACTATGGCCTTGATTTTTACAAATCTGACATGTGAGAGATTTGAATCGACAAGCTTCAGTTAAATGATTGTCCTTTTTACAAATATTGCAGAACTTAGCTACTTGTGATGGAACTGCTTCTTCCTTTTTAGCAGAGGCTAGTAATTCTTCCCGAGCATTAACCTCGCGTTCAATTCTTATCGCGTGTTCGATTGCGTCTTCGATGGTGTTACACGGGGGAAGCCGTTGTTCAATTTCTACCTTTAACCCTCGTTTAAAACACGTTAGGCAGTAATCGCCTACTGTGACTCTAAAAACGGGATCTTCTATCCCATTGTTAGCTAATTTTCGTGCCTCAACTATCTCTCTGCCCTTTTTTCTAATTCTGGAGGTGAAACTTACGACACTTTCGTTGCTTGCCTGTAAGAATGTACCGAGTTCTCCTAATAATTGCATTTCCGATTTATTTGGTGTATATATTTTTTTTAGGAAGGTTGTGAGTTCGTTTATCGTTTTAAATGTTGCTCCATATATTGTTTCTCTTGCAGGGTCTTTTAATTTGTTTTTAGCTAATTTGACTAAATGTTTTTCGGCTTCAGGTGGAAGCATGTCTTTTGCATCTTCACACCCGCGGATGAAGTCCGCCAAAGAGGTGTCTTTTCCATCGAATTCGGGGATACAGTCTACGGCTGTTTGAAGGGAAATAGATTGGTTCGTTGCTAGAGCCATATTTTCTGAGTTATCTGGATTCTTTTTAGGGGGTAATACTAATGATTTGACGGATATTTTAGGAGGTTCAAGACCAGGAAATAAGTTAGCATTCGATCCTCTCAAGGCGTAGCCTGTATTTTCGGTTTGAGCAGATTCGGAATCTGATAGATCTTCACTGATGTTCAAATTTAATGACTCGCAGGTAGATTCTTTGTCCATTGAGTAAAATCGAAAAGGCACATTCCCTTTTTATTATCCCGGACGAGCCCCCAAAAATTAATATGTCACGTCCGGAGGGGACGTGGGCATATAACGTGTGGTTCCCTCTTTCTTGCCTACGCCTAGCGCAATAGCACGGGATGAGGGTAAAAAGAGGATGTGCTGGAGGAAGGAAGGATTTTTAAGAAATTTATGGAAATAATCCGATTATTCGGAAATGACTCGTTTCTAAATAACTGTTGATTTATTTAAATCATCCAATTTGGCTAATTCTATAAACGCTCGAGTACAAAGAGTGTAAAAATGTGGTTCGCTTACATTGATGGTTTCGTTCGGTGTCAACCCTGTCGTTCAGGTAGCGGGTGTCGGTCGTAAAATTTAGGGCCTTCGCTAGTGGGCCAGAGGCGGTCGCAGATGGTATCGGTGGCACGCGTACAGTTTTCGAGTACACTGATTCTATTCCGCGTACAATTTTCAAGGATTGGAGATAGTTAGAAAACAATTGATTTTTTTGGATATTATACTGGTTCGAGATATTTTGTCCTTGATAGACGACAACGATAGACTGCGCGATAGGCTTTTTGGAATGAGCGAACTGCTCTGATGCTTGAAGTGCTTGAAGACTACTGACTATGAAGACTAACTACTAACAACTAACTACCAAGTACTGAACACCAAGGTGCTGGGTTGCTCCCTTTATATGTGATTTCTTGATCTCCCGAATTCATAGAGTGGGAGAGATGGAGCATTGACCTCATTTGATTTGGAAATAGAAGTATCATACGTAACGAACGCATGAACCTGGTTCTGGTGGGAGGTTTTCATGGAGGAGGGCGCATCTGCATTCTCCGCACACGAATTCTTTTCCTGTGCTACTTAATTTTACGATCGGGCCTTTTGGGAGTTTTCGGGGCCCTACTGAGATTCATTTGTATATTGCATGTATGTAATCAGAGAGAACGTGGGGACGCAATTACGGATTCTTATGCCGCAGTCACACGAGTCTATTTTCGTGACTTCGTTTCTATCGGGGAAAGCGTAGTGGTTAGGTGCTACGTGACCCTTTAGATATGCATCTCCCTTTTTGATACTCCTTAATTTTACGACCGGATTGATGGAAACCTTCCCGGGCCTGACTGACGTTGCGCTGAAGGCGCGTTACGTGTTTTTGCTTTATGGCTTTTCCGAGAAGTTGCTCCCAGTGTCCAATACGGTCGTCGAATAGACAAAAAGGGAGGCCGCATGGAGAGAGTGCGCGACGCTCGGGTTCTATTAATGAGCGGCATCTTAACTGTAGAGTGTTAAAAATATGTCGAGGAATGAGAATATTCTTATCGTGCTTATTTTGGTGCACGTGGGTTCGAAGGGGACCGTGGGAGTCCTTGGTCACCTCAGAGTTCAATGTGCCTCCCGACGTGACATCTTCCCGGCGAGTAAATTTTTTAGATTCGGAAACAAAAAAAAAGTAGCACGGAGCCAAATCTGGAGAATACGGTGGATGGAGCAGCAGTTCATAGCGTAATTCGACCAATTTAGCCGCGGCGAGCGCGGAGGTGTGAGCCGGTGCATTATCATGGTGGAAAAGCACTTTCTTTCTCGACAAATGGGGCCGTTTTTCTGTTAATACGGCGTTAAATCGGCTCAATAGTTCGGCGTAGTACTGTCCCGTGACCGTCTTGCCCTTCTCCAGGTAGTCAATAAAAATCACACCTTGAGAATCCCAGAAAACAGTGGCCATCACCTTTCCAGCCGACGGGACCGTCTTCGCCTTCTTTGGAGCAGGTTCACCGGGTAAGGTCCACTGTTTTGACTGCTCCTTGTTCTCTGGAGTATACCAGTGAATCCATGTTTCGTCGACGGTCACGTAACGACGCAAAAACTCTTTTGGATTGCGATTAAACAGCTCCACACACTGCTCTGAAGTGGTCACACGAATGCGCTTGTTGTCTGCAGTCAGCAAACGCGGCACCCACCTTGCCGACAGCTTCCTCATGCCCGAAGTCTCATGTAGGATATGCCACACGCGTTCTTCTGAGATGCCTACTATCACAGCTATCTCGTGCACCTTTAATCGGCGGTCTGACAAAACGATATCGTGTATTTTTGTCACGTTCTCCTCCGTAGTGGCTGTTTTTGGAGCACCTGGACGTGGATCATCAAAAACCGACGTACAACCACGTTGAAACGCGATATACCAAAATTTAACGGTCGCCATCGAAGGAGAAGCATCCCCATACACTGCATCCAAGCGTTCTTTAATTTCACTGCGCGATTTCCCTACCAAAAACAAGAATCGAATCACCGACCGATATTGTTCTTTCTCCATTCTTTCAAAAATCAACGGACATACTTGCTTTCACACGCTCTCAAAAGAGAACTACAAGTCCGATCCGGCTGAAATTTTGTCAGTAGCCGTCTACAAGACGGTACTACACTATAGTGTATTTCTCTTGCAATAGTGGCACCATCTAGCGGTGAGGCTAGGTACTTGGCAAATGACCCACGTATACCCGCGATATATACCCACGTGTTAAATTTTGTGTCGACCCGAGTCATCATTGTTACCAAACGTGCGCAACCGAGGGGTCCGACCTAGCTGCGGAGGCCCGAACCTGACGGCTATAAACAGATTAGCGTATCCACGACCCATCGGCAAATGTAAGCGAAATATTTCATGTATATTTTTGTATTATTAATTTAATAGAATTAACCAAATTAGTTAATTATAATAAACCCCGAATTCTCAATCATTTGCGTAAATCAATTCATTTATCAATCGAGTCACTGCGTCATTCCCACATTTGCATGCACCTTTCCCTTTTACACCCTCATCCCGAGCTAGGGCGCTAGGCGTAGGCTAAAAAGAGGGAACCGCGATAGGTATATGCCCACGTCCCCCCAGGACGTGACAGGGATAAATTTTTGGAGGAAGAAATCTTTGGGAGAGTGAAACTTGGGTGACGGAGTTTTTTTAATTGGTGGTCCGGACATAAAACATGGCCTGATTCGTGTGGTTGGCCGGAAGAAGGAAGCAAGAACAAGTTGTCGGTGTATTATTGGGTAAGGGCGCATATAATCGAGATCAGCGCTGCATTTCCGAGAGCACAGCGCAGCTTCTCTTATCGAGTATATGGGGAAACCGAGTGGAGACAAATAGGGCCTTGTTCATGACGAAATGCGTCACGCGAGAGAGAAGAAGCTAATTGGCCAGCCTGGGAAAGCGCGTGGCTTATGTCATATCATTTTATTACTGTAAGAGTCAGAGCCCCTTGTTTTGGAAGAATATATTTTTTGCGCATGCATAGGATTAGGCGGGTTCGTTCGTCCGAGTCTTGTGCCGTGAAGTCGCGTAGTTTCAAATTTTTACGACCAAGATCTTCGGCTGGGTTATGCGAAACACTCTTCGTGCATGGTCGCAATGTGTTCGCCAGTCTTGGAATCTTGAACTCTCTGTTCCATTAAATTTTTGTGTGAGGGGAAACATGGAGTGTTCAGTCTGGATTGGCTTTGGAATATGTATCGAGATCACTCTTTGTGTAATATGGTGGAATAACTTATGGTTTTCCGACTCTTACACGATACGTATGAATTTGATTATCATCTTACAAGAAAGTGTGTGTGTGTTTTTCTATACATTTTCGTGTTTTTTTAAATATAATGATATATACTCTGAGATGCATATGTATGCTTTTTCTCCGCTTCCTTTTTCCTTATGCATCGGTGCTTATTTACTTATTTTACCTTATCTCTTACTGGACAAGTGACAAGAAATGACTGGAATGATGACAAAAAAAGAAATTATTAGCATGATCTGAATTATGGTAAGTCTCCTCGTGCGAACTTAAGGGAAGGAACGCGGTTTCGAGGATTGGTTGCTTTCTGGATGATCGGATATTTCGGGGTACCGATCATGTGTTGCAGCGTTGGTTCTGCCCCTCTGGTTCAGCTGGAGGGGCCGACACGAGTTGATGAAGTTCTTGACCAGTCACTGCATCCGTTGACGTTTCCTTTTTGGATCGTTTAGCCAGGTGCATCAGGAGATATGTAACCGATTCTTGTACTGTACCGATGAGGTAGATCGACCGACCGTACACAGGGTGTCGGCTGTTTGCATGGATCACCGTATCTATGAGGACCTTGATCGCTCGCACGACGCGTGAGGTTCGGGTAGACCAGCGCTTGCTGTACCGAATTGAATTTTTTTTTTTTGTGCGATTCCAGATGGAGTCCGCTTGGTGTTATAGATTGTTGTTATCCACGAGATTTAACAACTTTTCCCCTTGATTGACAGTGTTTTGATAATTGATGCCCCGTGCTATACTGATTACGACAGCGGGTTTCTCTACGGGAAATATTATGCGTTCTTGTACATTGTCGATATCTTCTGTGAAATGGATCCCACATGATGCTGGTGATCCTGGATTGGTGTAACGCCGTCTAGACACCGTCGTCGATTTCGTAATTGCAGGTGGCGTGGCTTCGACCGGAACAGGGATGAGCTTGTACCAGGTGTCTCCGAAGAGGTTAGAGGGGCGGAGTAAGGAATTGCAGGTTGTTTGAGTTTTTTTCAGTTATACATGCGTTCGAGGAATAAGGAGATATATTTTGTTCGCACGAGTGACAGACAATAAATCGTAAAATTCTTTTAACCTTATCAGATTTTCTTGTATCCTTATACATTGAATAAAGTGTACTCTTTCGCCAGCAAGTACCGCCATTTAACTCGGTTTCTTCACTAAATTGTATACAATTTTTTTGAGGCTTAGATCGCTACAAATAAACTATTTGGAGCATTCGGCGCTTCTTTTAACACTGTTGCGTAGGCATATCTTAATATCATGATTTTCTAATATAATATAGTGATTACGTATATGAATTTCGAATTGACGTAAGCGATTATATCTAGGTTCGCGACTGGAAATCTTTGTCGAATTGTGAAACAGTTAGTTCGGCGAGTTTTGGATATACACAAGTTCGAATGTTCTGTACTGAAGATACTGTAGCTAAAAATTTGATCTCATTGCGAGTGCAAGGGTGATATCGTTAGATGTTACTAAAAAGGTTGATTACGGCCATCTGAAAAACAGGGTAATTATTATGATTATGTATTAATCATGGATTTCCAGCAATGATAACGTAGTAATGTTCGATGAGCTCGATCCACAGTCATATCCCACCATGCTGACGACAGGGTTGATTAAATAAATGAGCCATATTAAATGGATAACGATCATCTGGAAACAAGGGAATAATTATGATTCATCTGTTACTTGTTGGTTTAAAGTTCGGAGTCGTCCACTCCGGTCGGTTTGGGTTTTCTTTTAGGCTTTACTTCGACGTTGATGTGCGAATATCGTAATCTATTTTCATACACGACTCGTGGCTTGCCTTGGTATTGGACCTTTACGTTACCGTTGTCCATTTTTTCCAGGACCTTATGAGGTCCCGTGTAATGATCTCCGAGTTTCCCTGGTTTGGGGCCCTTCTGGAGGAAAACAAAATCTCCGACTTTGAAACTTTTGGGATTTGCATTTTTGTCATAATACCTTTTCGAGCGATGTTTTGACGAGACTAGATTTTCGTACGCGAGGGTTCTGATTCCATTTATACGGGTGATCAATTCGATCAAATATTCACGATCCGTGGGTAACTGATCTGATTCCCTAAGCGGTTCGCTTGATGGGATTCTTGCTAATTTGCCGAAAACTACCTCGAAGGGTGTGTATTTGGTGCTTTCGGCGACACTTGTATTGTAAGAGAGCATAGCTAATTCGAGCCATTGGTCCCATTCCTGAGGATTGAGGATGAAATGCGGTCGTTCGACATCGCTTAATTCGGAATCTTTTGCTACTCTCCGCATGAGACCGCTGAGGAAGTTACTCCCTTGGTCCGTCAGGAGTGGTTTTGGTGCGCCGAAGACGCATATGAACCTTTTTATGAATGCGTCAGCGATTGTCGTCGCTAGTGCATTCGGGAGTGGAATTGCAACGCAATATTTCGACAGATGGTCTTGAATTGTGAGGATATATTCGTTTTTGTTGGACGTCCGTTGCATTGGACATACTATATCCATTGAAATTTTCTCGAAAACCGTACCTGGGGTGTCTGTTATTATCATCGGCTGCTTTGTCTTGACTCTGACCAGCTTCTTGAGCTGGCATTCCAAGCATTGATGCACCCATCTTCGAATATCTGATTTTAAATATTCCCAGATATAGTCGTGTTTGATTCTAGTCTATGTCTTGGAAACCCCTTTGAGACCCCCGATTGGGGAGTTATGCATTTCGTAAAAGATGGAATCGCGCTTTTCGAACAGTACGTAGCGCAAAGTTCCGATGCAGATCAATATCCTAATCTGGGTGTCTTTGAATACGTCCTTTACGATATTCAGCACATCTGCCCACATTATGTGCTCAACATGTTGGCAATGGCAAAAGTTGATCGACTTAAGGTTGAGTGTTTCGCAAATCCATTTTAATTCTTTCATGCTCTGATTAATTCTTTCGATTATTAGAGCGAGCGATGCAGACTGCTCTTCCTTGATGGCCGAAGCTATATGATATTTCTTTCCAACCTTTTTGCTGTAAGATCGGCCTAAAGACAAATCCTTCCAGATGGGAAGTTTATTTGATTCTAATAGTTTTTGTCCTCCAGGGTCACAAGGTTTCCCTGTCGAGTCTATGAAATAGACTAGATTGTCGTTTCGAAATTGGAACTGTTCTTTTGTACTGACACAATTAGCGATTTTAAATTCTGACCTTCTAGTTTCTTCGACTGGAGGATTTTCGTCAAAAAGTTTTGAGTCAATCGAACTGGAGTCTGAATCTGTTGGATCATCGGAATTAGGAATAGAGGAGTTTCCGGAATAAATAGCAGGAGGTGCTTTGCGCTGGTCAGGGAGCTCAGCTGGTTTGGGGTTGATGCCCTTAGTGGGTTGCCTACCACGTGCGGGACTTATTACGTCGGCCTCCGTTTCCTCGCTACTACTTTCCTCGTAGTTTATGACTCTAGGAGTTCGACGCGGAGGGTTGTGTGACCTAGTGCGTGCATCTGTGACTTCGGACGCAGGCACGTTGACCCTTGTTGATGCTTTCTCGACAAGTGTGTCTTCCACTTGTCGATCGTCTCCATCTGGGACGGAAGGTTCGTCGTTCTTCGCTCGGGAGCGAGTGACGACGTTTATTCCATTTGACCGCGGCGGTGGGTGGATTTCCACCAGAGTGGTAAATCATGTGGGATTTTCATCGCTGTCAGAAATTTCGAGTATTCCGTGGACTGCTTTCCGCCATGCGTCGGCCGACATTTCGCTTTGTTTCCGATCGCAGGGGGAAATGGATTTGATCTCTTCCGATTTTTCAACTGGGTTACGCGACAAAGCGTCAGCATTTGCGTTTAACGTTTCAGGTTTATAAGCGACGTCGTAGTCGTACTCGGAGAGCTCGAGTCGTCATTTTATGACGCGTGTGTTTGCGTCTTTGGCGGTTTTAAATCAAACCAAAGGTTTGTGGTCGGTGACGAGAGTAAACTTCCTACCATAGATGTAGGGACGGAAGGCTTTCACGTTGTGAATAATCGCCATTGCTTCCTTTTCATACGTGTCGTAACAAAGAGCTGCGCCACGTAGTACACAAGATGCGTGGGCAATGAGTTTATCCTTGCCGATTTCTCCCTGTGCGAGGACTCCGCCAAAGGCGTAGCCCGAAGCATCTGTCGTTATGATAAACGCTTTTTAAAAATCCGAATATTGAAGGATTGGGGCTTCATACAATTTGCCCTTGAGGATATCGAAAGCTTTCTGGGTCTCGTCTGTCCATTCAAAATCGATGTTGTCTTCTAGAAGATGAGTTAAGGGTTTAGCGATCTTTGAAAAGTCTTTGATAAATCGACGGTAGTAACCGGTTAGGCCTAGGAATTGGCGTATGTTTTTGACGTTTTTGGGCATTGGAAAATCTTTTATGACCAATACCTTTTTAGAATCTGGTCTCAGCCCGTCTTTTCCGATTATGTGGCCGAGGTGGACCTCCGGCCTAAGGAATTCGCATTTGTCCGGTTGCAATTTGAGATTTGCTTTACGCATACGTTCCATTTATTCGCGAATTTTCTTCTCGTGTTCGTCCAAACCTTTGGCGTATATCACGATATCATCTAAGTACACGAAAAGCGATACCCCTTGGAGTGGCTGTGTGAACTTGGCACCCGAGTATGACCGATCTTAATTTTTTTTTATTATTTCGGATTGTTTTTGTTTGTAGTTGATTGTAGTACAAACGATTTCGTTTGTAGTAACTCAGAAAAAAAATGAGGGCCCTTAAAAAAAAAGTCAGCCCCCTTAATGAAAATATTTAAGCGGGCGGAGTTAATTTTCATTCAAAATCGTTTGTAGTTGATTGTAGTGAAATTATTTTTGTTTGTAGTTGAACCGTTTCCGAAAAAAATCGAATTTTCGAAAAAAACGATAGATAGATGTGGAAAAATGATTTTGCGACCATTTTTTTTCGTGATCGGCGGCTTATTGTAAGAAAGTAGCTTACTACAAACAATATGCGACCTGTCAAAACGTCTGTAGTTGTTTGTAGTTCCCGAATCATCGTGTGTAGTTGCGCGAAAAACGAACTACAAACGAGGAAGGCACCTGAAAATGATTTTTGAACGCTTCTCGTTGGAATATCTTGTTTGTAGTGGCAAATAAGCTTACTACAAACGATATCGGACCTCTCAAAATGTTTGTAGTTGTTTGTAGTTCCCGAATTATCGTTTGTAGTTGGGCGAAAATCGAACTATAAACGAAGAAAGCGACCGAAAATAGGTTTCCGAGGCTTCTCGTTAGAATAGCTCATTTGTAATGGCAAATAAGCTTACTACAAACGATATCGGACCTCTTAAAACGTTTGTAGTTGTTTGTAGTTCCCGAATTATCGTTTGTAGTTGCGCGAAAATCGAACTACGGACGGGGAAAGCACCGAAAAATGATTTTTCAAGGCTTCTCTTGGGAATCATTCGTTTGTAGTGGCAAACAAGCTTACTACAAACGATAAACGGACTCTTCAAACGTTTGTAGTTGTTTGTAGTATGCGATTAAGCGTTTGTAGTTGCGCGAAAATCAATCTACGAACGAGGATAGTACCAAAAATAATTTTTTGAGGCTTTTCTTCAAGATTATTCGTTTGTAGTGGCAAACTAGCTTACTAAAAAAGATAGACGACCTGTCAAAACATGTGTAGTTGTTTGTAGTTCCCGGATTATCGTTTGTAGTTGCGCGAAAATCGAACTACAAACGAGGAAAGCACCTGAAAATGAGTTCTGAACGCTTCTCGTTGGAATATCTTGTTTGGAGTGGCAAATAAGTTTACTACAAACGATATCGAACCTCTCAAAACGATTGTACTTGATTGTAGTTTCCGAATTATCGTTTGTAGTTGCGCGAAAATCGAACTACAAACGAGGAAAGAATCTGAAAATGAGTCTCGAACGCTTCTCGTTAGGATATCTTGTTTGTAGTGGCAAATAAGCTTACTACAAACGATATCCGACCTCTCGAAACGTTTGTAGTTGTTTGTAGTTCGCGAATTATCGTTTGTAGTTGCGCGAAAATCAAACTACAAACGAGGGAAGCACCTGAAAAGGAGTTTCGAAAGCTTCTCGTTAGGATATCTTATTTGTAGTGGCAAATAAGCTTACTACAAACGATATCCAACCTCTTAAAACGTTTGTAGTTGTTTGTAGTTCCCGACCTATAGTTTGTAGTTGCGCGAAAATCGAACTACGAACGAGGAAAGCACCGACAAATGATTTTTCAAGGCCTCTCTTCGGAATTATTCGTTTGTAGTGGCAAACAAGCTCACTACAAACGATGAACGACCTCTTAAAACGTTTGTAGTTGTTTGTAGTTTGCGATTAGTCGTTTGTAGTTGCGCGAAAATCAATCTACGACCGAGGAAAGCATCAAAAATGATTTTTCAAGGCTTCTCTTCAAGATTATTCGTTTGTAGTGGCAAACTAGCTTACTACAAACGATACACGACCTGTCAAAACGTTTGTGGTTGTTTGTAGTTCCCGAATTATCGTTTGTAGTTGCGCGAAAATCAAACTACAAACGAGGAAAGCACCTGAAAATGAGTTTCGAACGCTTCTCGTTAGGATATCTTGTTTGTAGTGGCAAATAAGGTTACTACAAACGATATCCGACCTCTCAAAACGTTTGTAGTTGTTTGTAGTTCCCGAATTATCGTTTGTAGTTGCGCGAAAATCAAACTATAAACGAGGAAAGCACCTGAAAATGAGTTTTGAACGCTTCTCGTTTGGATATCTTGTTTGTAGTAGCAAATAAGGTTACTACAAATCATATCCGACCTCTCAAAACGTTTGCAGTTGTTTGCAGTTTCCGAATTATCGTTTGTAGTTGCGCGAAAATCGAACTACAAACGAGGAAAGCACCTGAAAATGAGTTTCGAACGCTTCCCGTTAGGATATCTTGTTTGTAGTGGCAAATAAGCTTACTACAAACGATATCCAACCTCTTAAAACGTTTGTAGTTGTTTGTAGTTCCCGACCTATCGTTTGTAGTTGCGCAAAAATCGAACTACGAACGAGGAAAGCACCGACAAATGATTTTTCAAAGCCTCTCTGCGGAATTATTCGTTTGTAGTGGCAGACAAGCTCACTACAAACGATGAACGACCTCTTAAAACGTTTGTAGTTTGCGATTAGTCGTTTGTAGTTGCGCGAAAATCAATCTACGAACGAGGAAAGCATCCAAAATGATTTTTCAAGGCTTCTCTTCAAGATTATTCGTTTGTAGTGGCAAACTAGCTTACTACAAACGATACACGACCTGTCAAAACGTTTGTGGTTGTTTGTAGTTCCCGAATTATCGTTTGTAGTTGCGCGAAAATCAAACTACAAACGAGGAAAGCACCTGAAAATGAGTTTTGAACGCTTCTCGTTGGAATATCTTGTTTGTAGTGGCAAATAAGCTTACTACAAACGATATGCAACCTCTTAAAACGTTTGTAGTTGGTTGTAGTTCCCGACCTATCGTTTGTAGTTGCGCGAAAATCGAACTACGAACGAGGAAAGCACCGACAAATGATTTTTCAAGGCCTCTCTTCGGAATTATTCGTTTGTAGTGGCAAACAAGCTTACTACAAACGATGAACGACCTCTTAAAACGTTTGTAGTTGATTGTAGTTGGCGATTAGTCGTTTGTAGTTGCGCGAAAATCAATCTACGAACGAGGAAAGCATCAAAAATGCTTTTTCAAAGCTTCTCTTCAAGATTATTCGTTTGTAGTGGCAAACTAGCTTATTACAAACGATACACGACCTGTCAAAACGTTTGTGGTTGTTTGTAGTTCCCGAATTATCGTTTGTAGTTGCGCGAAAATCAAACTACAAACGAGGAAAGCACCTGCAAATGAGTTTCGAACGCTTCTCGTTAGGATATCTTGTTTGTAGTGGCAAATAAGGTTACTACAAACGATATCCGACCTCTCAAAACGTTTGTAGTTGCTTGTAGTTCCCGAATTATCGTTTGTAGTTGCGCGAAAATCAAACTACAAACGAGGAAAGCACCTGAAAATGAGTTGTGAACGCTTCTCGTTTGGATATCTTGTTTGTAGTGGCAAATAAGGTTACTACAAACGATATCCGACCTCTCAAAACGTTTGCAATTGTTTGTAGTTTCCGAATTATCGTTTGCAGTTGCGCGAAAATCGAACTACAAACGAGGAAAGCACGTGAAAATGAGTTTCGAACGCTTCTCGTTAGGATATCTTGTTTGTAGTGGCAAATAAGCTTACTACAAACGATATCGGACCTCTCAAAATGTTTGTAGTTGTTTGTAGTTCCCGTATTATCGTTTGTAGTTGGGCGAAAATCGAACTATAAACAAAGAAAGCGCCGACAAATGATTTTTCAAGGCCTCTCTGCGGAATTATTCGTTTGTAGTGGCAAACAAGTTCACTACAAACGATGAACGACCTCTTAAAACGTTTCTAGTTGTTTGTAGTTTGCGATTAGTCGTTTGTCGTTGCGCGAAAATCAATCTACGGACGAGGAAAACATCAAAAATGATTTTTCAAGGCTTCTCTTCAAGATTATTCGTTTGTAGTGGCATACTAGCTTACTACGAACGATACACGACCTGTCAAAACGTTTGTGGTTGTTTGTAGTTCCCGAATTATCATTTGTAGTTGCGCGAAAATCAAACAACAAACGAGGAAAGCACCTGAAAATGAGTTTCGAACGCTTCTCGTTAGGATATCTTGTTTGTAGTGGCAAATAAGGTTACTACAAACGATATCCGACCTCTCAAAACGTTTGTAGTTGTTTGTAGTTCCCGAATTATCGTTTGTAGTTGCGCGAAAATCAAACTACAAACGAGGAAAGCACCTGAAAATGAGTTTTGAACGCTTTTCGTTTGGATATCTTGTTTGTAGTGGCACATAAGGTTACTCCAAACGATATCCGACCTCTCAAAACGTTTGTAGTTGATTGTAGTTTCCGAATTATCGTTTGTAGTTGCGCGAAAATCGAACTACAAACGAGGAAAGCACCTGAAAATGAGTTTCGAACGGTTCTCGTTAGGATATCTTGTTTGTAGTGGCAAATAAGCTTACTACAAACGATATCCAACCTCTTAAAACGTTTGTAGTTGTTTGTAGTTCCCGACCTATCGTTTGTAGTTGCGCAAAAATCGAACTACGAACGAGGAAAGCACCGACAAATGATTTTTCAAGGCCTCTCTGCGGAATTATTCGTTTGTAGTGGCAAACAAGCTCACTACAAACGATGAACGACCTCTTAAAACGTTTGTAGTTGTTTGTAGTTTGCGATTAGTCGTTTGTAGTTGCGCGAAAATCAATCTACGAACGAGGAAAGCATCAAAAATGATTTTTCAAGCTTCTCTTCAAGATTATTCGTTTGTAGTGGCAAACTAGCTTATTACAAACGATACACGACCTGTCAAAACGTTTGTGGTTGTTTGTAGTTCCCGAATTATCGTTTGTAGTTGCGCGAAAATCAAACTACAAACGAGGAAAGCACCTGAAAGTGAGTTTTGAACGCTTCTCGTTGGAATATCTTGTTTGTAGTGGCAAATAAGCTTACTACAAACGATATCCGACCTCTTAAAACGTTTGTAGTTGTTTGTAGTTCCCGAATTATCGTTTGTAGTTGCGCGAGAATCAAATTACAAACGAGGAAAGCACCTGAAAATAAGTTTTGAACGCTTCTCGTTGAAATATCTTGTTTGTAGTGGCAAATAAGCCTACTACAAACGATGTCCGACCTCTCAAAACGTTTGTAGTTGTTTGTAGTTGCGCGAAAATCGAACTACAAACAAGGAAATCACCTGAAAATGAGTTTTTAACGCTTCTCGTTGGAATATCTTGTTTGTAATGGCAAATAAGGTTACTACAAACGATATCCAACCTCTCAAAACGTTTGCAGTTGTTTGTAGTTCCCGAATTATCATTTGTAGTTGCGCAAAAATCGAACTACGAATGAGAAAAGCCCCGAAAAATTATTTGTTAAAGCTTCTCTTCGGAATTATTCATTCGTAGTGACAAACTAGCTTACTACAAACGATATCCGACCTTTCAAAACGTTTGTGGTTGTTGGTAGTTCTCGAATGATCGTCTGTAGTTGCGCGAAAATCGAACTACAAACAAGAAAAGCCCGCGAAAATGGGTTTTTAACGGTTTTCCTCAGAAGTGCTCGCCTGTAGTGGTAAACTAGATTGAAAAATCATTTTTCGGCGCTTTCCTCGTTTGTGGTTCGATTTTCGCGCAACTACAAGCGATAATTCGGGAACTCCAAACAACTACAAACGTTTTAAGAGGTCCGATATCGTTTGTAGTAAGATTACATGCCACTACAAACAAGGCATTTTAACGAGAAGCGTTCGAAACTCATTTTCAGGTGCTCTCCTCGTTTGTAGTTCAATTTTCGCGCAACTACAAACGATAATTCGGGAACTACAAACGTTTCAAGAGGTCGGATATCGTTTGTAGTAAGCTTATTTATCACTACGAACAACATATTCAGAAAACAAGCTATCAAAACTCAATTTCAGGTGCTTTCCTCGTTTGTAGTTCGATTTTCGCGCAACTACAAACGATAATTTAGCAACTACAAACAACTACACACGTTTTGACAGGTCGTGTATCGTTTGTAGTAAGCTAGTTTACCACTACGAACGAATAATCTTGATGAGAAGCCTTGAAAAGTCATTTTTGGTGCTTTCCTCATTCGTAGATTGATTTTCGCCAAACTACAAACGATTATTCACAAACGTTTTAAGAGGTCGTATATCGTTTGTAGTAAGCTTTTTTGCCACTACAAACGAATAATTCCGAAGAGAAGCCTTGACATATCATTTTTCAGTGCTTTCCTCGTTCGTGTTCGATTTTCGGGCAACTACAATCGATAATTCGGGAACTACAAACGTCTACAAACGCTTTGAGTGGTTGAATATCGTTTGTAGTAAACTTTTTTGCCACTACAAACAAGATATTCTAACGAGAAGCCTTCAAAACGCATTTTCAGGTACTTTCCTCGTGTGTAGTTCGATTTTCGCGCAACTACAAACGATAATTCGGAAACTACAAACAACTCCAAAGATTTTGACAGGTCGTGTGTCGTTTGTAGTAAGCTAGTTTGCCACCACAAATAAATAATCTTGAAGAGAAGCCTTGAAAAATCATTTTTGGTGCTTTCCTCGTTTGTAGATTGATTTTCGCGCAACTACAAACAATTATTCGCAAACTACAAACAACTCCACACGTTTTGACAGGTCGTGTATTGTTTTTAGTAAGGCAGTTTGCCACTACAAACGAATAATCTTGAAGAGAAACCTCGAAAAATAGTTTTGGTCCTTTCCTCGTTCGTAGATTGATTTTCGCGCAACTACAAACGATTATTCGGAAACTACCAACAACTACAAACGATTTAAGAGGTCGTATATCGTTTGTAGTAATCTTCTCTGCCATTTCAAACGAATAATTACGAAGAGAAGCCTTGAAAAATCATTTTTCGGTGCTTTCCTCGTTCATAGATTGATTTTCGCGTGACTACAAACGATAATTCGGAAACTACAAACAACTACAAACGTTTCAAGAGTACCGATGACGTATTTAGTAAGCTTATTTGCCACAACAAACAAAATATTCCAACGAGAATCGGTCAAAACTCATTTTCAGGTGGTTTCCTCGTTTGTAGTTCGATTTTCCCGCAACTACAAACGATAATTCGAGAACTACATACAACTACAAACGTTTTGAGAGATCGGATATCGTTTGTAGTCAGCTTATTTGCCACTACAAACAAGATATCCTAACGAGAAGCTTTCGAAACTCATTTTCAGGTGCTTTCCTCGTTTGTAGTTTGATTTTCGCGCAACTACAAACGATAATTCGGGAACTACAAACGACCACAAACGTTTTGACAGGTCGTGTATCGTTTGTAATAAGCTAGTTTGCCACTACAAACGAATAATCTTGAAGAGAAGCTTTGAAAAATCATTTTTGATGCTTTCCTCGTTCGTAGATTGATTTTCGCGCAACTACAAACGACTAATCGCAAACTACAAATAACTACAAACGTTTTAAGAGGTCGTTCATCGTTTGTAGTGAGCTTGTTTGCCACTACAAACGAATAATTCCGACGAGAGGCCTTGAAAAATCATTTGTCGGTGCTTTCCTCGTTCGTAGTTCGATTTTCGCGCAACTACAAACTATAGGTCGGGAACTATAAACAACTACAAACGTTTTAAGAGGTTGGATATCGTTTGTAGTAAGCTTATTTGCCACTACAAACAAGATATCCTAACGAGAAGCTTTCGAAACTCCTTTTCAGGTGCTTTCCTCGTTTGTAGTGTGATTTTCGCGCAACTACAAACGATAATTCGTGAACTACAAACAACTGCAAACGTTTTGAGAGGTTGGATATCGTTTGTAGTGAGCATGTTTGCCACTACAAACGAATAATTCCGAAGAGAGGCCTTGAAAAATCATTTGTCGGTGCTTTCCTCGTTCGTACTTCGATTTTCGCGCAACTACAAACGATAATTCGGGAACTACAAACAACTACAAACGTTTTCAGAGGTCGGATATCGTTTGTAGTAAGCTTATTTGCCACTACAAACAAGATATTCCAACGAGAAGCGTTCAAAACTCATTTTCAGGTGCTTTCCTCGTTTGTAGTTTGATTTTCGCGCAACTACAAACGATAATTCGGGAACTACAAACAACCACAAACGTTTTGACAGGTCGTGTATCGTTTGTAGTAAGCAAGTTTGCCACTACAAACGAATAATCTTGAAAAGACGCCTTGAAAAATCATTTTTGATGCTTTCCTCGTTCGTAGATTGATTTTCGCGCAACTACAAACGACTAATCGCAAACTACAAACGTTTTAAGAGGTCGTTCATCGTTTGTAGTGAGCTTGTCTGCCACTACAAACGAATAATTCCGCAGAGAGGCCTTGAAAAATCATTTGTCGGTGCTTTCCTCGTTCGTCGTTCGATTTTTGCGCAACTACAAACGATAGGTCGGGAACTACAAACAACTACAAACGTTTTAAGAGGTTGGATATCGTTTGTAGTAAGCTTATTTGCCACTACACACAAGATATCCTAACGAGAAGCGTTCGAAACTCATTTTCAGGTGCTTTCCTCGTTTATAGTTCGATTTTCGCGCAACCACAATCGATAATTCGGAAACTGCAAACAACTGCAAACGTTTTGAGAGGTCGCATATCGTTTGTAGTAACCTTATTTGCCACTACAAACAAGATATCCAAACGAGAAGCGTTCAAAACTCATTTTCAGGTGCTGTCCTCGTTTGTAGTTTGATTTTCGCGCAACTACAAACGATAATTCGGGAACTACAAACAACCACAAACGTTTTGACAGGTCGTGTGTCGTTTGTAGTAAGCGAGTTTGCCACTACAAACGAATAACCTTGAAGAGAAGCCTTGAAAAATCATTTTTGATGCTTTCCTCGGTCGTAGATTGATTTTCGCGCAACTACAAACGACTAATCGCAAACTACAAACAACTACAAACGTTTTAAGAGGTCGTTCATCGTTTGTAGTGAGCTTGTTTGCCACTACAAACGAATAATTCCGCAGAGAGGCCTTGAAAAATCATTTGTCGGTGCTTTCCTCGTTCGTAGTTCGATTTTTGCGCAACTACAAACGATAGGTCGGGAACTACAAACAACTACAAACGTTTTAAGAGGTTGGATATCGTTTGTAGTCAGCTTATTTGCCACTACAAACAAGATATCCTAACGAGAAGCGTTCGAAACTCATTTTCAGGTGCTTTCCTCGTTTGTAGTTCGATTTTCGCGCAACTACAAACGATAATTCGGAAACTACAAACAACTACAAACGTTTTGAGAGGTCGGATATCGTTTGGAGTAACCTTATGTGCCACTACAAACAAGATATCCAAACGAAAAGCGTTCAAAACTCATTTTCAGGTGCTTTCCTCGTTTGTAGTTTGATTTTCGCGCAACTACAAACGATAATTCGGGAACTACAAACAACTACAAACGTTTTGAGAGGTCGGATATCGTTTGTAGTAACCGTATTTGCCACTACAAACAAGATATCCTAACGAGAAGCGTTCGAAATCATTTTCAGGTGCTTTCCTCGTTTGTTGTTTGATTTTCGCGCAACTACAAACGATAATTCGGGAACTACAAACAACCACAAACGTTTTGACAGGTCGTGTATCGTTCGTAGTAAGCTAGTATGCCACTACAAACGAATAATCTTGAAGAGAAGCCTTGAAAAATCATTTTTGATGTTTTCCTCGTCCGTAGATTGATTTTCGCGCAACGACAAACGACTAATCGCAAACTACAAACAACTAG
This sequence comes from Ophion ellenae, assembly GCA_963210295.1. Classification (NCBI taxonomy): domain Eukaryota; kingdom Metazoa; phylum Arthropoda; class Insecta; order Hymenoptera; family Ichneumonidae; genus Ophion; species Ophion ellenae. The sequence goes on from OY723395.1 coordinate 2,554,457, forward strand.
AAACGTTTTAAGAGTTCGTTCATCGTTTGTAGTGAGCTTGTTTGCCACTACAAACGAATAATTCCGCAGAGAGGCCTTGAAAAATCATTTGTCGGCGCTTTCTTTGTTTATAGTTCGATTTTCGCCCAACTACAAACGATAATACGGGAACTACAAACAACTACAAACATTTTGAGAGGTCCGATATCGTTTGTAGTAAGCTTATTTGCCACTACAAACAAGATATCCTAACGAGAAGCGTTCGAAACTCATTTTCAGGTGCTTTCCTCGTTTGTAGTTCGATTTTCGCGCAACTACAAACGATAATTCGGAAACTACAAACAATTGCAAACGTTTTGAGAGGTCGGATATCGTTTGTAGTAACCTTATTTGCCACTACAAACAAGATATCCAAACGAGAAGCGTTCAAAACTCATTTTCAGGTGCTTTCCTCGTTTGTAGTTTGATTTTCGCGCAACTACAAACGATAATTCGGGAACTACAAACAACTACAAACGTTTTGAGAGGTCGGATATCGTTTGTAGTAACCTTATTTGCCACTACAAACAAGATATCCTAACGAGAAGCGTTCGAAACTCATTTGCAGGTGCTTTCCTCGTTTGTAGTTTGATTTTCGCGCAACTACAAACGATAATTCGGGAACTACAAACAACCACAAACGTTTTGACAGGTCGTGTATCGTTTGTAATAAGCTAGTTTGCCACTACAAACGAATAATCTTGAAGAGAAGCTTTGAAAAAGCATTTTTGATGCTTTCCTCGTTCGTAGATTGATTTTCGCGCAACTACAAACGACTAATCGCCAACTACAATCAACTACAAACGTTTTAAGAGGTCGTTCATCGTTTGTAGTAAGCTTGTTTGCCACTACAAACGAATAATTCCGAAGAGAGGCCTTGAAAAATCATTCGTCGGTGCTTTCCTCGTTCGTAGTTCGATTTTCGCGCAACTACAAACGATAGGTCGGGAACTACAACCAACTACAAACGTTTTAAGAGGTTGCATATCCTTTGTAGTAAGCTTATTTGCCACTACAAACAAGATATTCCAACGAGAAGCGTTCAAAACTCATTTTCAGGTGCTTTCCTCGTTTGTAGTTTGATTTTCGCGCAACTACAAACGATAATTCGGGAACTACAAACAACCACAAACGTTTTGACAGGTCGTGTATCGTTTGTAGTAAGCAAGTTTGCCACTACAAACGAATAATCTTGAAAAGACGCCTTGAAAAATCATTTTTGATGCTTTCCTCGTTCGTAGATTGATTTTCGCGCAACTACAAACGACTAATCGCAAACTACAAACGTTTTAAGAGGTCGTTCATCGTTTGTAGTGAGCTTGTCTGCCACTACAAACGAATAATTCTGCAGAGAGGCCTTGAAAAATCATTTGTCGGTGCTTTCCTCGTTCGTAGTTCGATTTTTGCGCAACTACAAACGATAGGTCGGGAACTACAAACAACTACAAACGTTTTAAGAGGTTGGATATCGTTTGTAGTAAGCTTATTTGCCACTACACACAAGATATCCTAACGAGAAGCGTTCGAAACTCATTTTCAGGTGCTTTCCTCGTTTGTAGTTCGATTTTCGCGCAACCACAAACGATAATTCGGAAACTGCAAACAACTGCAAACGTTTTGAGAGGTCGGATATCGTTTGTAGTAACCTTATTTGCCACTACAAACAAGATATCCAAACGAGAAGCGTTCAAAACTCATTTTCAGGTGCTGTCCTCGTTTGTAGTTTGATTTTCGCGCAACTACAAACGATAATTCGGGAACTACAAACAACCGCAAACGTTTTGACAGGTCGGGTGTCGTTTGTAGTAAGCGAGTTTGCCACTACAAACGAATAACCTTGAAGAGAAGCCTTGAAAAATCATTTTTGATGCTTTCCTCGGTCGTAGATTGATTTTCGCGCAACTACAAACGACTAATCGCAAACTACAAACAACTACAAACGTTTTAAGAGGTCGGACATCGTTTGTAGTGAGCTTGTTTGCCACTACAATCGAATAATTCCGCAGAGAGGCCTTGAAAAATCATTTGTCGGTGCTTTCCTCGTTCGTAGTTCGATTTTTGCGCAACTACAAACGATAGGTCGGGAACTACAAACAACTACAAACGTTTTAAGAGGTTGGATATCGTTTGTAGTCAGCTTATTTGCCACTACAAACAAGATATCCTAACGAGAAGCGTTCGAAACTCATTTTCAGGTGCTTTCCTCGTTTGTAGTTCGATTTTCGCGCAACTACAAACGATAATTCGGAAACTACAAACAACTACAAACGTTTTGAGAGGTCGGATATCGTTTGGAGTAACCTTATGTGCCACTACAAACAAGATATCCAAACGAAAAGCGTTCAAAACTCATTTTCAGGTGCTTTCCTCGTTTGTAGTTTTATTTTCGCGCAACTACAAACGATAATTCGGGAACTACAAACAACTACAAACGTTTTGAGAGGTCGGATATCGTTTGTAGTAACCTTATTTGCCACTACAAACAAGATATCCTAACGAGAAGCGTTCGAAATCATTTTCAGGTGCTTTCCTCGTTTGTTGTTTGATTTTCGCGCAACTACAAACGATAATTCGGGAACTACAAACAACCACAAACGTTTTGACAGGTCGTGTATCGTTCGTAGTAAGCTAGTATGCCACTACAAACGAATAATCTTGAAGAGAAGCCTTGAAAAATCATTTTTGATGTTTTCCTCGTCCGTAGATTGATTTTCGCGCAACGACAAACGACTAATCGCAAACTACAAACAACTAGAAACGTTTTAAGAGTTCGTTCATCGTTTGTAGTGAGCTTGTTTGCCACTACAAACGAATAATTCCGCAGAGAGGCCTTGAAAAATCATTTGTCGGCGCTTTCTTTGTTTATAGTTCGATTTTCGCCCAACTACAAACGATAATACGGGAACTACAAACAACTACAAACATTTTGAGAGGTCCGATATCGTTTGTAGTAAGCTTATTTGCCAGTACAAACAAGATATCCTAACGAGAAGCGTTCGAAACTCATTTTCAGGTGCTTTCCTCGTTTGTAGTTCGATTTTCGCGCAACTACAAACGATAATTCGGAAACTACAAACAATTGCAAACGTTTTGAGAGGTCGGATATCGTTTGTAGTAACCTTATTTGCCACTACAAACAAGATATCCAAACGAGAAGCGTTCAAAACTCATTTTCAGGTGCTTTCCTCGTTTGTAGTTTGATTTTCGCGCAACTACAAACGATAATTCGGGAACTACAAACAACTACAAACGTTTTGAGAGGTCGGATATCGTTTGTAGTAACCTTATTTGCCACTACAAACAAGATATCCTAACGAGAAGCGTTCGAAACTCATTTGCAGGTGCTTTCCTCGTTTGTAGTTTGATTTTCGCGCAACTACAAACGATAATTCGGGAACTACAAACAACCACAAACGTTTTGACAGGTCGTGTATCGTTTGTAATAAGCTAGTTTGCCACTACAAACGAATAATCTTGAAGAGAAGCTTTGAAAAAGCATTTTTGATGCTTTCCTCGTTCGTAGATTGATTTTCGCGCAACTACAAACGACTAATCGCCAACTACAATCAACTACAAACGTTTTAAGAGGTCGTTCATCGTTTGTAGTAAGCTTGTTTGCCACTACAAACGAATAATTCCGAAGAGAGGCCTTGAAAAATCATTTGTCGGTGCTTTCCTCGTTCGTAGTTCGATTTTCGCGCAACTACAAACGATAGGTCGGGAACTACAACCAACTACAAACGTTTTAAGAGGTTGCATATCGTTTGTAGTAAGCTTATTTGCCACTACAAACAAGATATTCCAACGAGAAGCGTTCAAAACTCATTTTCAGGTGCTTTCCTCGTTTGTAGTTTGATTTTCGCGCAACTACAAACGATAATTCGGGAACTACAAACAACCACAAACGTTTTGACAGGTCGTGTATCGTTTGTAGTAAGCTAGTTTGCCACTACAAACGAATAATCTTGAAGAGAAGCCTTGAAAAATCATTTTTGATGCTTTCCTCGTTCGTAGATTGATTTTCGCGCAACTACAAACGACTAATCGCAAACTACAAACGTTTTAAGAGGTCGTTCATCGTTTGTAGTGAGCTTGTCTGCCACTACAAACGAATAATTCCGCAGAGAGGCTTTGAAAAATCATTTGTCGGTGCTTTCCTCGTTCGTAGTTCGATTTTTGCGCAACTACAAACGATAGGTCGGGAACTACAAACAACTACAAACGTTTTAAGAGGTTGGATATCGTTTGTAGTAAGCTTATTTGCCACTACAAACAAGATATCCTAACGAGAAGCGTTCGAAACTCATTTTCAGGTGCTTTCCTCGTTTGTAGTTCGATTTTCGCGCAACTACAAACGATAATTCGGAAACTGCAAACAACTGCAAACGTTTTGAGAGGTCGGATATGATTTGTAGTAACCTTATTTGCCACTACAAACAAGATATCCAAACGAGAAGCGTTCAAAACTCATTTTCAGGTGCTTTCCTCGTTTATAGTTTGATTTTCGCGCAACTACAAACGATAATTCGGGAACTACAAACAACTACAAACGTTTTGAGAGGTCGGATATCGTTTGTAGGAACCTTATTTGCCACTACAAACAAGATATCCTAACGAGAAGCGTTCGAAACTCATTTTCAGGTGCTTTCCTCGTTTGTAGTTTGATTTTCGCGCAACTACAAACGATAATTCGGGAACTACAAACAACCACAAACGTTTTGACAGGTCGTGTATCGTTTGTAGTAAGCTAGTTTGCCACTACAAACGAATAATCTTGAAGAGAAGCCTTGAAAAATCATTTTTATGCTTTCCTCGGTCGTAGATTGATTTTCGCGCAACTACAAACGACTAATCGCAAACTACAAACAACTACAAACGTTTTAAGAGGTCGTTCATCGTTTGTAGTGAGCTTGTTTGCCACTACAAACGAATAATTCCGAAGAGAGGCCTTGAAAAATCATTTGTCGGTGCTTTCCTCGTTCGTAGTTCGATTTTCGCGCAACTACAAACTATAGGTCGGGAACTACAAACAACTACAAACGTTTTAAGAGGTTGGATATCGTTTGTAGTAAGCTTATTTGCCACTACAAATAAGATATCCTAGCGAGAAGCTTTCGAAACTCCTTTTCAGGTGCTTCCCTCGTTTGTAGTTTGATTTTCGCGCAACTACAAACGATAATTCGCGAACTACAAACAACTGCAAACGTTTTGAGAGGTTGGATATCGTTTGTAGTAACCTTATTTGCCACTACAAACAAGATATCCTAACGAGAAGCGTTCGAAACTCATTTTCAGGTGCTTTCCCCGTTTGTAGTTTGATTCTCGCGCAACTACAAACGATAATTCGGGAACTACAAACAACTACAAACGTTTTAAGAGGTCGGATATCGTTTGTAGTAAGCTTATTTGCCACTACAAACAAGATATTCCAACGAGAAGCGTTCAAAACTCATTTTCAGGTGCTTTCCTCGTTTGTAGTTTGATTTTCGCGCAACTACAAACGATAATTCGGGAACTACAAATAACCACAAACGTTTTGACAGGTCGTGTATCGTTTGTAATAAGCTAGTTTGCCACTACAAACGAATAATCTTGAAGAGCAGCTTTGAAAAATCATTTTTGATGCTTTCCTCGTTCGTAGATTGATTTTCGCGCAACTACAAACGACTAATCGCAAACTACAAACAACTACAAACGTTTTAAGAGGTCGTTCATCGTTTGTAGTGAGCTTGTTTGCCACTACAAACGAATAATTCCGAAGAGAGGCCTTGAAAAATCATTTCTCGGTGCTTTCCTCGTTCGTAGTTCGATTTTCGCGCAACTACAAACGATAGGTCGGAAACTACAAACAACTACAAACGTTTTAAGAGGTTGGATATCGTTTGTAGTAAGCTTATTTGCCACTACAAACAAGATATCCTAACGAGAAGCTTTTGAAACTCATTTTCAGGTGCTTTCCTCGTTTGTAGTTTTATTTTCGCGCAACTACAATCGATAATTCGCGAACTACAAACAACTACAAACGTTTCGAGAGGTCGGATATCGTTTGTAGTAAGCTTATTTGCCACTACAAACAAGATATCCTAACGAGAAGCGTTCGAGACTCATTTTCAGATTCTTTCCTCGTTTGTAGTTCGATTTTCGCGCAACTACAAACGATAATTCGGAAACTACAATCAACTACAATCGTTTTGAGAGGTTCGATATCGTTTGTAGTAAACTTATTTGCCACTCCAAACAAGATATTCCAACGAGAAGCGTTCAGAACTCATTTTCAGGTGCTTTCCTCGTTTGTAGTTCGATTTTCGCGCAACTACAAACGATAATCCGGGAACTACAAACAACTACACATGTTTTGACAGGTCGTCCATCTTTTTTAGTAAGCTAGTTTGCCACTACAAACGAATAATCTTGAAGAAAAGCCTCGAAAAATTATTTTTGGTACTATCCTCGTTCGTAGATTGATTTTCGCGCAACTACAAACGCTTAATCGCAAACTACAAACAACTACAAACGTTTGAAGAGTCCGTTTATCGTTTGTAGTAAGCTTGTTTGCCACTACAAACGAATGATTCCCAAGAGAAGCCTTGAAAAATCATTTTTCGGTGCTTTCCCCGTCCGTAGTTCGATTTTCGCGCAACTACAAACGATAATTCGGGAACTACAAACAACTACAAACGTTTTAAGAGGTCCGATATCGTTTGTAGTAAGCTTATTTGCCATTACAAATGAGCTATTCTAACGAGAAGCCTCGGAAACCTATTTTCGGTCGCTTTCTTCGTTTATAGTTCGATTTTCGCCCAACTACAAACGATAATTCGGGAACTACAAACAACTACACACATTTTGAGAGGTCCGATATCGTTTGTAGTAAGCTTATTTGCCACTACAAACAAGATATTCCAACGAGAAGCGTTCAAAAATCATTTTCAGGTGCCTTCCTCGTTTGTAGTTCGTTTTTCGCGCAACTACACACGATGATTCGGGAACTACAAACAACTACAGACGTTTTGACAGGTCGCATATTGTTTGTAGTAAGCTACTTTCTTACAATAAGCCGCCGATCACGAAAAAAAATGGTCGCAAAATCATTTTTCCACATCTATCTATCGTTTTTTTCGAAAATTCGATTTTTTTCGGAAACGGTTCAACTACAAACAAAAATAATTTCACTACAATCAACTACAAACGATTTTGAATGAAAAATAACTCCGCCCGCTTACATATTTCCATTAAGGGGGCTGACTTTTTTTTTAAGGGCCCTAATTTTTTTTCTGAGTTACTACAAACGAAATCGTTTGTACTACAATCAACTACAAACAAAAACAATCCGAAATAATAAAAAAAAATTAAGATCGGTCATACTCGGGTGCCAAGTTCACACAGCCCCTTGGAGTCCGCTGAGGACAATGTCCATTAAGCGCTGGAATGTTGCCGGGGCATTTTTCAGCCCAAAAGGCATTCTCGCGAATTCATAATAACCGTGTGGGGTCGAAAACGCGGTTTTTGGTTTGTCTTCGGGGTTCATTTCGATTTGATGGAACCCGGAAGCAAGATCAAATACCGAGAAATAATTTTCGTTCCCTAGGTGATCGACGATGTCTGTGATATTCGGCAATGGATAAGAGTCGCCAATGGTTTTTCCATTCAGTGAGCGAAAATCGATTACCATTCGCCAGCGTTTGTTTCCGCTGGAGTCGGGTTTTTTTGGTACTATCCAAACAGGGCTGTTGTTTGGAGACTCCGAATGGTTTATTACCCTCGTCCCTAATAGGTCGTCCACTTTTCGCTTGACTTCGCCTTTGAGCGCCTGGGGAAACCTATACCTATACCTATACTGCTTCGTGTTGATCGGTAGGTCGTCGACCGTGGAGATCTTGTGTCGAAGAATATGTGTCGCTTCGAGGTGCTCTAATCGTAGGAGAGATTTTATTACTTGGGAACGCTCCGAGTTATTTCCGATTTTATCCGATGTTGTCTGATAGGTGAAACTTGAATTTACGGTGTTACTGTTGTTTGATATGACAATTTTATTTTCTTGTTTACTTGACCTCTTGTTTCGTTTTTTATATGTTTTTGGTTTAGATCTTTCCTCACTACTGGAGGTTTGTTTTGTTTTTCCTTGGTCATCGCTTTCGTTATAGCGATGGCAAGGTTTTATCTCGACATGGTTAGTCGAGGGTTTTTTATGGGCCACAGAAGGATCCTGAAACAACCTAGTCGCCATGCAATCTACGCTGGGAATAGAAGAATTGAAAGGACTTGAAATTTTCGAAGAATATAATTCGATCTCGTCTGCTGACAAGGTTTCGACCGTAGCGAAAGCCTGCAGTCTTACGACCGGCACGATTAATTTTACGGCGTCATTAGTGGTATTATAAACCTTCAAATAAGCCTTCCAGTTGACGGTTGTCACCAGGCAGTCGCCGGCATAGACACCTTCACGGATTTTGAAACGGGCAATATATCCCTCTTTCGTCGTGCTATCCACCACCTTCACGTAGAAGGAAATTTCCGAGCGTGCGGGGATTTTGATCTCCTCAACACGTTCATCTGGTTTTTCGAAAGGCCATAGATTATTTCCACATTCGAAACATTCTATCTCATAATTAATCTTGGATTTCGTTTCAAAAAAGTATCTGGATCCCAGCAAACCTGGGTAAGGAAGTGGCACATCGTCTGGTATGATGTGAAAAAGCGTTGCAAAACCTAACACGCGGAACCACACACTACCTAACGTAACGACTGGTAGTTCAGATATTCCGTTTAATCTTATGATATCGTTTTCATCGATTCCAGTCAAAGTTTTTGTATATTCCTTTTTAATTAAATTTGGAACGGCACCACTATCTAATAGCATTGAAATCTTCCATTTTCCCGGTAGTGCTCCGATACACATCGAGGGTAGGCTGACGAATTTTTCTGCTTCTATTGTATAAGTTGGATACCGCCGTTCGGCTGGGTTAGAGCTATCGCGTGGACCGGACGCTCTGTCGGGGACGGGCCACTCGGCGCGTCCGTCCGAATGGTGCTCAGCCCGTTTCCCGGCCGGCTTCGCAACTTATTGTTATATTCGAGAGTGTGACAGTTTACTATGGTGTGCCCTTCTCGTTTGCAATAGCGGCATATAAGTTGGTCAGGGCTCGAAGCTTTGCTGTTCTTTAGTTTAAAACAATTGTCAGCGGTGTGTCCGCGATTATGACAAAACTGGCACTCAATGCCTGGAGCGCTGTTTGTTTTTAGCTTGGGGCAATTATCTGCCGTGTGGCCGCGATTGCGGCAGAACTGGCATTCGATGCTTGGAAAGCTACTGTTTTTTAACTTGAAACAATTGTCTGCAGTATGTCCGCGGTTTTGACAAAATTGACATTCGAGGCTCGAGGTGTTGTTATTTTTTAATTTGAAGGAATTGTCCGTGGCATGCCCACGATTGTGGCAATACAGGCACTCGGGAACGCTTTCAAAACGCGGACGGTCTCCTGAAGGGTTGAGAGATCTATTACGAGTAGGGCAGTCAGGGGCCATGTGGCCTGAGGTCTTACATAATTGACAGGATAATGTAGGGGTCCGTTGTCCTAAATGGCATTTGTCCGCGCTGTGCCCGGCACCTTTGCACATCTGGCAGGTCAATACCCCCCATCCGTCCTGTTTCTTTTTGCATTGGTCGGCGCTATGGCCCTGGTTTTTACATAGTTGGCAAGTGAGCATTGAGAAACGGCAATTTTCCGACGTGTGGTTATCCTTTTTGCAGATATTACAGATTTTAGCTGATTTGAGGGGAGGGAAGGTTTCTAATTTGTTCGAGACTGATTGTAGTTCCCGTCGTGCTTCAAGATCGCGTTCAATTTCGACTGCGTGATCGATAGCAACAGAGATGTTATCGCAATGGGGAAGTCGCTGCTCGATTTCCTCCCTTAATCCGCGCTTGAAACACGAGAGGGAATAATCGTCCATCCTTCTCTTGAAATACTCGTTTTCTAATCTATTATCTGATGGTTTTTGTGTATCAAGTATTTCTTTTCCTTTCCTTTTAATTCGCATCGAAAATTCGGCCACGTTTTCGTTCTTCTTTTGAGAAATGGTACTGAGTTCTCTGACTAGTTGCATTTCGGTTTTGTTGGGTGCATAGAGTTTTTAAGATATCCTAATAAGTCCTGCACTTTCTCAAATTTTGTCGCGTGCATCATGTCCCGAGCGGGGTTTCTCAATCTAATCCGAATCATTTTCACCAGCTATTTTTCGGCCGCAGGGGAAACCACTTCCTTTGCGTCCTCACACCCGGCGACAAATTCCGAAAACGGAATACTTTTCCCATCGAATTCTGGGATTATTGTAACAACGTCTTTTATCAACATCAAGTCGTTTATACGCAACGTTGGGGTTTCTGGGTTCATGGCTCAGCCTTTTGGTGGTAAATCTGGTTGTTTTGAACATCTACTGGGAGGTCCAAGACCAGGAAGTAGTGGAACGTTCGATCCTCTTAGAGCATAACCTGAACTACCGGGGTCAATTGATTCGTTTGGTTCCGTATACGACAAGTCCTCAGTTAAATTTAAATCTAGTGTTTCGCAAGTTGATTCCTTATCCATGAGGTTGATTTGTAGAGGCACATTCCCTTTTTAAATGATCCCGGACGAGCCCCCAAAAATTAATATGTGACGTCCTGAGGGGACGTGGGCATATATATGTGTGGTATCCCTCTTTCTTGCCTACGCCTAGCGCAATAGCACGGGATGAGGGTTAAAAAGGAAACGTGCTGGTGGAAGGAGGAATTTTAAGGGATTCCGTGGATTATCCAATTATTGAAATAATGGTTGTGATACTTGTGTTCGATTGACTCGTAATTTATTAGAATTAACGGTATGGGTTAATTCTATTATTTATTTGAGATACAAATCGGAAACAAAATATAAGAGTATGTTCGCTTACATTGGTGCGCCTCGGTGATGAGCCAGTCGCTTGGGTGTCAGGTAGCGGTCGTAAAACTAAGAGCCCTGCGCCGGAGGGCCAGAAAGGCTCGCAGATGGTATGTGTGCGAGTGAGACGGATACAGATGTTCGACGACACAGATTCTAATATTTGTGAGTTTCACGGATCGAGAATGGAATGTACAATAAAGTAATGCGCGGAATACAACGCCAAGGTTCTTATGGTTATCGCGTAACGAATACAACGCCAAGGTCCTTATTATTATTGCTCAACTGTTGCAGAAGTTCGGAAGTACAAAATGTTCTAAGTTTGAATTGTATGACAACGTTCGCGCTACAAAAAAAAAGAGAACAAAGGTTTGACGCGATGGATATCGGTAAGAGAACTCTAGGTCTGAGCTCGTTGGACTCTAATCGGAGACTGATGCGAGGAAAACTTTTTCGGAGTACCAGAAATCACAGTGGGATACATTTTTGGAGGAAGAAATCTTTGGGAGAGTGAAACTTGGGTGACGTAGTTTTTTTTGATTGGTGGTCCGGACATAAAACATGGCCTGATTCGTGTGGTTGGCCGGAAGAAGGAAGCGAGAACGAGTTGTCGGTGTATTATTGGGTAAGGGCGCATATAATCGAGATCAGCGCTGCATCTCCGAGAGCACAGCGCAGCTTCTCTTATCGAGTATATAGGGAAACCGAGTGGAGACAAATAGGGCCTTGTTCATGACGGAATGCGTCACGCGAGAGAGAAGGAGCTAGTTGGCCAGCCTGGGAAAGCGCGTGGCTTATGTCATATAATTTTATCACTGCAAGAGTCAGAGCCCCTTTTTGGAGGCTTTTTGGAGGAGTTTTGGAAGAATATATTTTTTTGCGCATGCATAGGATTAGGCGGGTTCGTTCGTCCGAGTCTTGTGCCGTGAAGTCGCGTAGTTTCAAATTTTTACGACCAAGATCTTCGGCTGGGTTATGCGATACACTCTTCGTGCATGGTCGCAATGTGTTGGCCAGTTTTGAACTCTCTGTTCCAATACATTTTTGTGTGAGGGGAAATATGGAGTGTTCAGTCTGGTTTGGCTTAGGAATAGGTATCGAGATCACTCTTTTCATCTTTAGCAGAATTTTTCTGGCACGTGGCGCAAACTCTCTCGCGGGGATGCAGTTACGTAAGGACGTGACAATCGAAAAATATATTTTCACATATATCTCATTTCCGTGTGGGATAGGGTCCCCTGAACAATTGTATGCCCGATTTTTAACCCCTCCCGTTTATTTTCTTTTTCTTTAAATATATTTGCTGCGGTCTCCCGCGAACGCGGGAGAGAGGAGCCGAGGTTCGGTAGACAGTCACGGCATCGGAAGCGAGTGCGGCGAGAACGTCCAGTTGATGCGGAGAGGGGCACCCGACGCCGGAGAGAATGAAGCGTCGCGTGAGTTGCGAGCGCGCCCGAATCCAACAAGGCGCATGAGGTCTGATCGTCCCATTCGCTGTTCATGTCGCGTAACGATTCGTCCTTACACGATCTGGCTCGTGGTCGTCGAGCGTAATTTAAATCCACGCGTGCTAATCCCGCGGGCACGGTCTTACATACAGGTCTTGCAACAAAGCCAAATTTTCGCGCTGGGGGTAGGCATGCTCATCGGCTCCACTTTTCGATTCACTAGGCACCGCTACGCGTCACCACTAGCGAGGGGAAGTGCATTCCCCCTTACCTCTTACCCGTGAATAGGGCCAAGGTGTTTACGTTTGTTTTTGTGGCGCGGTTGTCGAAATAACATTTATTTGCGACCATATACCACGAGGTTCTACGCGATTTACCGTGATACATTTTTTCGTCGTGTTTTTACGCATAAATGTGAATTGTTTTTGGTAGCGTTTGCGAAAAAAATGCGAAATGGTTAAGGGTTGCGCGGTTCGCAATTGGAAAACGGGGTACAAAAGTTTTAAGCAAAAATGCTCCGTCTTTTGACTGCCCAGAAACGTCGAACTATACAAAAAATGGTTCCATGCTATTCCGGGACTGAAAGAGTCTCAGTACGTGTGTGAAAAACATTTCGAAGAACGATGTATTGTGAGACATTGGAGAAAAAAGGATGTAAATGGTCGTATTAACGCTTTTTATTAGTTTCGTATAATATGCAGTTTACACGACAGTACGATACATTATGTTTGGGCAAACGGCGCATGCGCTGCTGTCAGGAGGGAAAAGGACAGACGAGCTATTCGTCTCTTCGCCGCACCACTACTCCCCCTTGCCGTCACGCACCAAGCGGCAGAAATCGGAATAAAAAACAGAGCCGCTAAGAGTGCCTACCCCCACTACCGCCGTTGTCGGACCTGTATGTAAGACCGTGCCCGCGACGCACCACCGGAATGCGCGCTCCCGCTCTCCATAGGGGAGACCACGTGACCTACGAGAGAGAGGGCCGGCAGGTTGGCCCGCGTGCCGGAGTGGCAGTTTCCTGCGAGGTGTCGAGCCGGACGGACGTTGACGATTGATAACCCGCGGTCCAGCGAAAAATTCCGGGTGAGCCAAGCCGCGCTTTCTCGTTCCAGCTCTGTGGCTGTCGACCGTAGAATCGATCCTCGATCTCGGTACTGTCGCGGCCGCGGCCTTTTCGCGTTATGTTATAAAGAATTCCGAGGGGAGGGTCAGGTCAGCGCGTCCCGCCAAGGGATTCGCGCGCAGGAAGTCTCATTTTTTGCGTCAGAAGAGTTTCCGAAAATTTCCGCTATCGCGTGTTTGTGTGAGAGTACATCGTGAGTGTGATTCCCGCCGACGATCCCCCGAACCCGCAGTCGGACCTGAGTGGGTTCGGAGACGAAAATTGACGTCTTTTATCACGAGGACTGGGTATCTCTTAATGGAGAGTTGGCTTCCCGCCTTTCAGCGGGACGCACGCTCGAACCCGTGCGGAGTCCCGACAGCTCGGTCCGGTATAGCGGGTGTCTCCGTCCCGTAGTGGATAATCTCGGTTCCATCGCGGAGGGCGGTCGTCGATTGGGAATCACGGGAGTGTGTGACGATCGGGAAAGTTTTTGTCGCGTTAACCAACTAACAAACTCGGCCGGGTAACCGAGTAGCAGGGGCCCGGTTTTGCGTTTGAATTTTAAAGGAGGCTTTTAGCGGAGTGAGAGGAGAGGCCGAGACGAGCTCGCGCTAGAATGTGCGTGAGTGTAGGTCCCGGTCGCGTGTGCGGGTGTAACGGTCGTAATTAATTTGTCGTCCCGTTTCGGGAATTGTTTGTTCATCGTGTATTTTTTTTCCTATAAATTGTGTACTGACAACTTTTCTACCTACGTGTTTGGGTAGTCTACTCTGCGCGTTAGAAATTGAGAAATCCCACCCCAAATTTTTTGGGTAATCTACCCAACACCTAGAAATGAGGAATGATCTACTACCCAAACTGAAAGCTCAATTTTTGGGTGGTTAACCTATTGGCGTTGGTTATTCTACTGTTCTGCAAGCCCACCTTGAGTGGTTTTTCTACTAAATGCGTTTCGTTTTCTATCTATCACATAGCTTCCGCTTTGTGGGCTTTGTATCCGCGCGGGTGAGTATATTTTTTGCCCACAAAGCACGAACTGTACAAAAGTTTACAAAACACGTCAGTAGCGGGTGAAAAATTCATAGAGTAAGAACTGCGTAATAAAGTGAAGTGAAGTAAGGAATTGTAGCGCGTAGAAAACTAACTTTTGGTCAGATTTCTTGCGGGATTTGACGGGTTTTCAATTTTTCAAAAAATGGACGCTGGTATTTATAATTATTTTAATGAATATACTCATTAAATTCAATCGAAATCAATTCCACATATTCCAAATTGAGAATGAATTCAATTCCGGCGTGAATTGCTCGGAGAATTGTCAACTTTCAAATCTGAAATAAAGAAAATGCATGAAGAACTATATATATATATATATATTGTGACGTTGCGTCACAAGGATGTTCGAGAAAAAGCCCGCGTGACCTCGCTCGGGCTTAGTCTCCGCCACGCACCTTCATTCGGAAAAATTTACATGTTAATTTTAAAGTAGTTTAAGTAATTTTCTTTATATAGAAGCTGCGACACAATCACCCCCCCCCCCCCCACCATCCTTCCCGCACCCCCTTATCGCAATCGCTAAGCGACCACGCGAACTGTCGACTGGGGCCACGTCGGCCCGGCCGTCAACTCCGAGAACCAGCAACGCCATCTCCCAACGACGCGGACAGTGGACTGGCCGCCCGGGAGCATCCTGCTGCCATCTCCCGAGTCTCCGGCCTACCGTGCGTCAGGAGAGACTGCAGCTCTCGCGCGGAATGGCTGGCGGCGCCGTACCAACTAGGGCGCTCAGCGACTCCGGAGGGACAAGAGTCACAAAGGATATCGACCGAAAGGGCGAGCCACGAGGATCGAGACGAAAAATCAATCGGAGGTCCGTCGTCTGGGACGGGATTGGGCGATACGAGGAAGCCGGCCGGCGTGGTCGAGCACTGAGTCCTGCAGCGTGGTCAAGCGAGGTAGCGCAAGGAAAAAGTCCCGAGTCAGAAACGAAAGACAAAGCGACGCCGAGAAATCCGAGCGTACCGGAAATAGAGAGAGAGGAATACAGATCCAATCGATAAAGGAAAAAGTCTCCGCGCAAACTGTAAGTTCGCCTCTTTCTTATTTTTGCGAGAGCGGCTAGCGAAAGCCGCTAAAATGAGTTCGGGAAATCTCGTCGCACGGGCGACCGTCAATTCGTTCTCTTTACCCTTCCCCAGTCATTCCTGATCGTCGTCCCGTTTCCGTGCGCGTCGCAACAAATCAAGTGTAACTTAGCGTAACGAATTCTAGAGTTAGTGCGAGTGATTCGAGCCATTAGCCCGAGAATTAGGATAAATAAGTATCGTGAATAACGTGTGAAAAGGTGTCCGTGGCGGATCCCCAGTGTCCCTCGCGAAAGTTCCCCCGCGTGGGCGTAGCCGCGGCCCAGCCTCGCGTAGCACGGCCGTCGGCCGAATCGGGTGACATTGGCAGCGAGAATAAATCGCGGCGCGATAAAATCGCGCAATTAGTATTTTGAGATTTTTGGTTTTTGTGCATTATTAATTCGAGCATTGTAAAATAAATTAAATTAGTCGTGGTCCAAGA
Source organism: Ophion ellenae (assembly GCA_963210295.1). NCBI lineage: Eukaryota > Metazoa > Arthropoda > Insecta > Hymenoptera > Ichneumonidae > Ophion > Ophion ellenae. Next base: position 2,570,512 of record OY723395.1, read on the forward strand.
TAAGTGGCCATTGTGTTCGAGAACCCCGTCCGTCCCCATTGTAATTAATATAGAGTCACGCGCTTACCGGCCGAAGGCCGTGTTTGTTTTGGTTTTTTTTTGTTCCTATATTGAGTACGCGTTGAGAGCGTTGCCCGAGAACAGCTGGCGCCCAACAACTTACTGAATTTATAGAATATAAAATATTGAAACGGGTCGAGAAATTGAGGAGGGACTTCGCGTGTCCAGTAACCCGTCAAATTACAGTTATCAAAATTATTATCATTATTGCGGAATTTCTTTTCATTATATCGAGTCTCCCTTTATTATCGATTTTGTAATTTATCACTTAACTTCCTTTTTTTTTGTATCGAGCATAGTTGTTTCGTATGAATTAAATTATATTTGGATTTATCATTTGTCGAACGAGCATTAATTTTCCCTTCCCCCCTCCCTCCGCCTACGTTAACCCGCGATACCCGTCACTGAATTGTTTTTTTTTTTAAATCTAAGGACAGATTCATTCTTATTTTTATTTAACTTCGGGAACAGGGCGGGAGGGGTGTACAGAATGTATTGAATATATTTGTATTTTAATTGCTCATTGCGACTTAGAAAACGAAATCACAGTCGTTTTTATCACGAAACACAAATGGTTACAATTTTTTTATATATCATTTGTGTTCCTCTCAGTACCGGTGTTAAATAGGTAAGTAACTAAATAAGTATAATATTAGTATTTAAAAAGTATGAGCCATCGTCGATTATAAAATTACAAACTACGAAACATACGAAAATAAACAATCTTATTGTACTTAAAATGTCCTGTTTGTGCTCCTTTTCGGACGAGTTCTAAACTAGAGTAGTTTGACTTCCATTGTTTATTGTTGTGCACGGGCAGTTCCGTTCCGTGTTTCTGTGGGTGAACAAAATGTTACATTTTATCGTATAAGTTCATGTAAAAGAAAAAAGAATAGAAAATGTGGGAGAACATTTTTTTCAGAATTATTCCATCGACGAAGAATTCACTCATTTCGTCTTCATTTCCTCTTCAGACATTTTCTGTTCAGAAATGTCTTTCCTCTCTTCTTCATTTCTGTTGCAAATACTTCGAACTTCTCTTCGTAATCTGTCTAATTCTACTTTCTTCTTATTGTCGGATCGGGCTGTTATCAATTTCGTAGATGTCAGTCTCCCCCTTTCTTCATACGTAGTTAGTCCGCCATGTGGTATTTCGTTGACATCTTAAGGGCCCAAGCATACGTCTATTAAGAAAAAAATTGAGATTTTAGTATAAATCTCCTAAATACTTGTTTGCGAGTACAAATTTAGATTAATATTAGCCGATTACTGCCTTGATATATTTCTTAGGTATCGGTCGTTGTCCTCTTTGCCGTGTTGCTTTTGTTGGCCTCAATACGAATTTTTGCTTTTGTTCATCAGTCCAATAGGCGTCGATTATAGATTTAATCTTTTTCGCATCGTGGATACGTCAGCCGCTTTATTAATGTTGAACGTCTGAGGAAAATGCCGGGAATGAATTCAATATTTTAATAATCTGCAACTGTTTCCAAATCCACCAGTGGTCTTATGGGACGACATCGATGACGTCCTTTTTCACAAATTTCATTTCCAAAAATCAAGTTTCCGGAGACAAAACTCTTTATAATTATTTGAAAGTACCAGAACGTTCGTAAATGTATATGTTTTTGCCTCTTTGCTTTGTGGATTCTCGTCTCGAGCGGGCCCGAAATTGTCCTCAGTTTCTTCCAAAATTTGTCTGCGAGGATTTTGCGCTATTTTCGAATTCGGTGTGTCACACGGTGGGGGTGCTCGTTCAGTTTTTATGGTAGCCCTTTTGTGAAGCTGCAATATTTAGAGTCATTTAATTCATAATACCTTTTTACATGTTTTGGTAGTTACTTTAAATTGATGGCCTGACGTCTGGCATTCCATATTTTTTCGCTGGCACAGGAGATGAAGTGAAGTCCATACTTACGCTCCGTACCATTTTTTCGCGGATCGGAGTCTTATCCTCTTGGACCTGCACATACAGTTTTATTCAATGCAGTCATCATAGTTTTTATATCTTAATATAATTATTATTCACAACAAACCTTTTGATTTGTTGATCTTATATTTTATGCTATTTGCCGGATCAGTTCCTTTTTGCCTTTGTAAGGTTTACCTACAAAGGCAGCTACATCGATAAATTGTGGCATCTTTCTTGCAGTCTTTGTCGAAGTTTATCCCTTGATCGATGCCTGTTATATTGAAAACAACACTTCATTTCGGTCCGATGCAGTCAAGACAAAGTTCAACAACGCATGCATAATTGTTTGGTTTCTCTTGTCTCGTTCATTGAAGATTCGTTAGTTTATTTCTTTACATTTTAATTACTTATTATGAGTTCACATGCAGGTATCTATTTCGCTGCACGGTCCGTTCAATTCTACAGATATTATTCGTTCTGTATCATTTCGTATACTCACAATAGAACTTTTTTGTGTCGAGTCTCTAGCGTCATCGAACCTTGATTCGTGGTTAGACGATTTCTCGCTGTTGTTATCGTCCTCCGTGATTTTTTCTTCTTGGCTCTGTGGATCCTCGTTGTTTGTTCCCTCATCGGAAGCCTCCGATGCACCATCGTTTAAGGGTACCTGTAAAATTTTGTTGATAATATTCAATTCACATTTAAGCCCGGTACAGCTACTTGGAGGTTTTTTTTTCATCGCTTGCATGCAATCCCGAGCAGGAATCTAATCAGGCTGCTTGAGGATCCATCAGGGCCGGATCAGGGACCAATAAGGCGCCCTGATCAGGTACGCCTTACTTGGGCCAGACAGGGTCCTGAGCAGGGATCAATAAGGCGCCCTGATCAGGCACGCCTGATTTGCGCCAGAAAAGGGCCTGAGCAGGGATCAATAAGACGCCCTGATCAGGCACGCCTGATTTGCGCCAGATAAGAGCCTTATCGGCACCAATAAGGCGCCCTGATCAGGCACGCATGATTTGCGCCGGATAGGAGCCTTATCAGGCATCGGTAAGGCACCCTAGTCAGGTACGCCTGATTTGCGCCGGATAGAAGCCTTATCAGGTATCAATAAGGCGCCTTGATCAGGCACGCATGATTTGCGCCGGACAGGTTAAAATATGGGCAATAAAATGATAAAATAGAGCTTACTACTAGTTTGAAGAACAATTTAATCAATTTTTTACGATTCATTGTAATGCACGACCATACAGTCAGTCTAGAAATGCATTTTTTAAATATATACGTATTTTTATTCCCTTAAATTTTATATTTTGTAATATATTTAATGCGAAACGATCCTCGTATTTTTTTTCCTATTATCAGTGGAGAAGAAACATCACCCAGATCTTTTCTTTCGTGTCGTTGTTGCTCGTATCCAAACACAACATTTTTCGATCGACAGATACCAATGAGCATGTTTTAATCGTTTCCGTTTTTTTTACTTGCCACATGTTGAACGCAACACCATGCCTTTTAATTTTATCATTTTGGAATTCGGTGATTGATATATCGAGAAAATGCTCAGTATACTCCCATTTGACAATAGAAAAGTATTGTTTGGTGGATTTCTTGAGACGATAAACTCCTTATATCTGAGTTTTTTATTTTTCTCATTCCATCATCGTCTCTGTGTTCTGTTTAATTTTTCTTTTTAATTTTCCGAGAAGATCTTCGAACGGAAAAGCTGTCAAATGCTTAAAGAGAAGGCCATAGATTTAACGTCATCGGCCAAACGAATCAAGTTGTACATGTTGGATACTTGGCACTGTCGTCCATACAAGTGCCCTGACAACATGAAGAACCATCGAAGTAAGTGCTTCGCTTGCTCGTTATATCTCAACGCTAGGTCTGAACTGCATAAAATGCGACAGGCAGCGTGAAGAAAGAGAAAGTGGTCGTACAGATTTTTTGGCAAAACTATTTTCAATAAGACCGGACCAGCATATAGTAGAATGAATCGAAATTCAGCGGCTTTCCATTTAGCGATATCTTGCAACGATCTAGTCGTACGTTGAAACTCCTTAGGAATTTGAGATTTCAGCGTGATCAGTAAATTTGACAGGAGACGTTTTTTATTTTGTCCGATATGTGTCGTCATTTTACTGTTTACCCAAAAATCGTTCAGCATTTTTTGCATGACGCCGAGACAATACAAGTGCATGAAATCGAGCGAAAATTGCTCGATCATGTTTATTTGAGGTTCAATCCTAAGGAGAGGAGAACCACTATTGTGATGCTCTGGATTGTCTTGTCGTCGAAATGACTCATCGCTGTGCAGTTCAGAACCCACTGAAGGATATACCGTTCGATTTTGAACTCGTTCCCCTCGGCAGATACAACGTTCACACGAATAATACCCACCATGGCCAATAGTGGCTGTGATAAAAGCTCGAGCAGGTCTGTCGCAAATAAACATTTTTATCGCGACATTAAAAAGCCTTCCATCGATGACGATACCATTTTGTATCAGTACATTTGTCTCAGCAATGAAATCTTCGAAAAACTGCTCTATATTCATTGGCTTTTGATCACCTTCATATATTGCGACAGGGAACGGTTTCTATACGTCAGGTTCTGAAAACAATTTGCAGAGAATCGGCCACAACTGCTTCGAGCTTGACTTGTACAGAGGCAAACCATCCATATTCACAAGTAAATGGAGTGTACCTTCTTCGTGTAAATCAATATTAACCATTTTTTGTAAATATTTACCAATTCCGAAATAGGCAAATTCTCTGCCATCTGTGCCGTGTCCATCGAGTTTTCGAATATTGTATTCGACCGAATTCGTATTGAGGAAAGTTTTTCCTGTGTTGGGTAGGTCAGGGTTACGTCGTCTCAAAATAACGAGCAGAGCGTCGAGTCGCGCAAAAGGAATTTTCGTATTTTGAGCCCATAAACGTAACTCTTCGACTTCATCGTCATCGTCACCATTTTCCTCATCATCGTCACTTTCTTCTTCCCGTTCGTTATTTTCCTCATCATCGTCACTTTCTTCTTCTTCCCTTCCGTCATTTTCATTGTCATCGCCGCTTTCTTCTTCTACCCTTTCATAATTTATTTCTTCATCCTTTGGCTCATCATCTCTTCTATTTCGCAGTTTTCTTCTTCCCGAGCTCGTATATGTGCAGCATCACTTACAATGGCATACGTCTCGTCATCATTTTCAGTTGGAGAATCTTGTGAGGAATCTTGTACGGTAGAAGTCGCATACTCAAGAGTAGAGTAGCAACGCCAGTTCTAACTGGGGGATCTCGAGGGGGGAGCGGAGCGGGGGCCCCGCGCGGAGTACCCGGCGTGTGACGTCACGGCGGGAAGGGTGAGGCCAGGTAGTGGGGGAGCGAGACGATGTCTGCAGCAAAGGACGGAGGGGCGGAGGGGGAGAGAAAATAGTGGCAGGTAACCGTTGGGAAGCCATAAAGTTTTTGTAGTTTTTATCGTATAAGTCGGAATCATCAGCTTCATTATGGACACATGTGGGGAAACTACTATACATGGCGAGAAAAATGTCCACCAATAGTTAAACGCTAGCTGCCATATGAAGGGCGCTCTTTCAGAGACTCCTAAAATAAATGCATTATTTATTGCATGAAACTGCAGGTTTATAAGGTGTTATTGCTTGATAAGAAAATTCAACCCGTCGCGCTTTCATTCCGAAAAATTATGTCAAGATGGTCACATGTGCGAGTATGTACGCAGTGCATCGGACCAAGCACCCCCTGACTTTGGAAGACTTGGCAAAAAACGAACTCGAACAGGTTCCAAAGGTCTTGCTCCTAAAATATTGGGGTGAATGTGTTGGCTTATCGGCTAGAACATCATCGGAACGACAGTGAAGTGATATCCTATCTTCCATGCATGGAGCATTATAAAACGGCACACTTGAAAGATCACATTGATGGCCCCCCCACCTCAACGTCAGGAGAGTGAAAAATGCTGTGAGGGAAAAATTCTCCACGTACGGGGTTCTTCAAACGTGTTTGAACCCCCGTTTTCTTGAAAGTGTGAAAAAATGTCGGGGTTAATTCTCCACGTACGAGGTTCTTCGAACGGGTTTGAACCTGTTTTACACGGTTGGAAAAGTGGAGAGAAGTTTGAAAATTTGAGTGGTAGTTTATAATTTCGTGGACCAAGCTCAGACTGCACTATTCTACCACAAGATCAACATCTCTCCAAAAGGAACTTTGAAAAGAGAAAAGTGTGGAAAATGGATTTTACGGGCATTGTGAACGAGTTCACTGTCTTCTTACAAGCGCGACTTATGAAGGCCTTCGTCGACGATTTGAAAACGTTCGAGCGGATGCGACAAGAGGCACGCGATCATCATTTCTTCATGACGTACATAGGTGGAAAATACAACAGCGTCGAATTCTTCTGACTCTGAGTACACCATAGTGGAAAAGGCAAAATTCGTTGGAACACCATCGTCGGACAGCTGTCCACATCATCCAGAGTATGCTACAACTGGCATGCAAATTGTCAAATCTACATGCAGTTGTGAAAAATACAACAGCGTCAAGTTCCATCTTCTCTGAGCATGGTGGCAGCGTCGAATTCTTCCGACTCTGAGTACACCATGGTGGAAAAAGCAAAATTCGTTGGGACACCATCGTCGAATAGCTGTCCGCATCACAATCGTCTCACCATCGTTTTCGACGAATTGGCTATCTAAAAATGTATAAGAAAATTTCATCGAATTGTAAATGAGGGAGAAACTATTTTCGCCGTAGACTAAATGAAGAAAACAAATGATATATGTTTTCGTCAAAATGTTTTTTATTCATTTCAAAAAATCCCTCGCACACACAACGATTCGTATACACTCAACCAGCGAATTGTAGTATAAAAAAACCGAAAGGCAATGCAATCAGCCTTCTTATAATCAACCCTTTAAAAACTTTTAAAAAGTAAAAAAAGAACGCCAAGTAACAAAATGCCCCGGAAAACATTATTGTTTGTTTGACCATATACAAAATTCTGGATTATCTTGAAATATTTTTAAATTTTATTTAACGAATTCTTTTATTATATTTTTGCAATTGAAATGTACAAAAAAAGTGAAATAACTTTTTATAAAATAGCCAAGCAAGTTTACTAAAAACGTACACAAAATTATTAAACCTTAGAACTAATATTTTCCTAAATATTTCATTTTGATTTTATAAATCACATTACTATTATAACAAAAAATTGGTATTCCCATTATATAAAAATACAACGTATTTACCACATAAGTACACTGGAAATGCTGTGCAACGGCTTGGCGTGCATGGTTAAGAGAAAAAGCTCGGGAAGATACACAATTTATATATATATATAACCTGTAACAACGCATCAACTGCCAGTGTTATTAGCAATGCGATTTCCCGCACCATGCGCTAGTGTCATTCGGACAAGATAACATTGATATATAGTGTTATTGGTGTATATATCGGTCCACATAATTCACGTGACCGTGTCAGAGCTACAATACATATCCGCTATTAACAAAAATTCGACTGTACTCGGAAAAACCATCGAATATAGCGCAATAAGTATCAGGAGAGATACTCAGATATTTCGTTTTTCACCAGCACGACGACGGCACCGTAATTCGACCTTTAAACTTGCCGATGCTGTGGCTTAGAGACGGATACAATACACAAAAAGACGGATCAATACACAAAAGTATATACGAAATATATTTCATGTAATGTATAAAGATGTCTGATAGAGGAGAAAGTATATACTTTTATATATCGTATTAAATTATGCATAAAAAAAGGTTTAACGTATCGTGTCGTCTAGGGTAACATCACTGATTTGATCCATACTTTGCAGGATCACAAAATTTGATTTCCAGTTGCATAACAAATTGCAGCAGTCTATGTTTTTCCAACCTGAGAGTTAAGTAGTTGGAAAGACGAAATCCTTCGCCGAGCTTTTTTTCTTGACCATGCACGCCAAGTCGTTGCACAGCATTTCCAGTGTACTTATGTGGTAAATACGTTGTATTTTTATCTAATGGTAGTACCAATTTTTTGTTATAATAGTAATGTGATTAATAAAATAAAAATGAAATATTAAGGAAAACATTAGTTCTAAGGTTTAATAATTTTGTTTACGTTTTCAGTAAACTTGCTTGGCTATTTTATAAAAAGTTATTTCACTTTTTTTGTACATTTCAATTGCAAAAATATAATAAAAGAATTCGTTAAATGAAATTAAAAAATATTTCAAGATAAATCAGAATTTTGTATATGGTCAAACAAGCAATAATGTTTTCGGGGGCATTTTGTTACCTGGCGATCTTTTTTTACTTTTTAAAAGGTTTTAAAGGGGATTTCATATCTTTTTCAAAGGGGAGAAATCTCGTTTTCGTTCTGCGCCAGTTCAAAGAGGAGTGAATTCAAATATGTTTTCATTACTTGGCATTCTTTTTTTTTGCTTTTTCAAAGATTCTAAAAGGGTAAGATTGAAACAGATAGTTAAAAAACAGGACACGTCGTTTCTGAAACCTGGTATACTACCTAATGCTATAAATATTTTTTTTAAGTCTTCACTCCCTTCCACTATTAAATCGACGTATTTGCAGGGTGAGTTACAAACGCCTATTAGTGACATATTTATTCATACTTCGCTTATTTGTATTCACATGCATGCAGACAAATACAATTGCATTCACAAATATTCTGAACATACAAATAAATTCACAGAAAAAAATTGTGATTATTCACAAAAAATGTGAATATTTACAAGAAATCCTGTGAATAAAAAGAAATTCACATCAAAATCTGTGAATGCAAATTTATTCACAAAAAATTGTTAATACAAAAAAATTCACAAAATAAGTTGAGAATTTTGTCGTATTTAAGACAAATTAAAATCAAATTCACAATGATTAGATTAAAATTTACTCCAAACGTGAGTTCTTACGTATTTTGAGAGAAAACATTGCGTCGAGGGAAAGAAATTTTTGGAAAAAAGTTGTGAGTGGCAAATATTACATCATAAATATGAAAAAAAATCAAAAAATGAGTTGTGATTTTCCTCAAGTTGAAGAAAGCTAAAATCGAATTCACAATTATATTAAAATTTACACAACAAGTGAGTTCATATGTATTTTGAGAGAAAACATTGTGTTGAGGCAATGTTTTCTCTCAAAATGCGTACGAACTCACTAATGGTGTAAATTTTAATCTAATCATTGTGAATTTGATTTTAGTTTGTCTTAAATATGAAAAAATTCACAACTTATTTTGTGATTTTTTTGTATTTACAATTTTTTCTGTGAATTGATTTGTATGTTCAGAATATTTATGAATACAATTGTATTTGTATGCATGCATGTGAATACAAAAAGTGAAGTATGAATACATTTGTATTTATATTCACATGAAAATCACGATGTGAATAAATTCGTATTCGTATTTATAAATAGAATTACGCCCAACTCTGTACCTCTTAATGTTTTACTTTTTGATATACCGTCTCCATGTTTCATGAATTGCGCTTTGTTTGTGGCAGCAGGAGAAAACTCATAATTGAAGAAGACTGGAGATAAATACTGTTTTTTTACGAAAATCCAACTTCATTGCGTTATTTTGGTTTCGTGTTCAGCGAGTGGAATGCGAATCGATTTGTTCATTCTAAACAAAAACCGGATGCACTCGGATAACGCGTCACCTTTACCCTGCTGGAGACTGCTCAAGCATACACGTCTTTCCTTATATCGTTAAGAAGCTTCGGGTCAAGTGATCAAATGTTACCGTTTCTTCAAATTTATATAGTGGATTCGTTGTCATATACTGAATGCACCCTTTAAATTTTAATATTTAATTTTAATAATTTTGAATTGAATTTTTAATTTAATAATTTAATTTTAAATTTGAATTGAACAAACAGCTTTTACATATGAAGATGCCTAGGCTCATGCCGATCGGCAGTTTTACACACGGAATAGTGTGAAAAATGTTAAGGATGTTATGAAAAAATGTCAAATCATTCAGTACATTATAAAAATTGTCACCCAAAAATTAAATGATCCGTCTACGGCATTTATTAAATATTGACTTTTATGTAAATGAAGACGTCAGTTTTTCTCCCGGCGACGAAACGGAGAGGTGGAGCGTGCCAATGTCGCATGAAGGCTTAATGGCGCACATGTCTCAATGCCATACTTTCAATAAAGCCCATTTTCAACGAGAACTCATATTTTCTTTTCTTTTAGACAATTGACATTTATCGTTCAAAATAAGTTCGATTGAATAAAGGAATGTAAACACCGTATAAAAATAATAGACGAAAATCAGTTATTTGTTAAATATTCGGGTTCGTGAAAGAAATACCTTAAAGTGCAGAACCATATATTTTCGAAACGCGGTTTTTCTTTTTTGTTCATTTAACACAGTCAGATTGATACGGAAAATTTGTATGTAAAAAAAACTTTTCTTTTATACAAGCTGTTATTTAATGTACGAAAAAGTGTAAAATAATTTTGTTTACCAAGTCTCCTATATGGGACTATAAATAAAAGTTTAAGGGTTCCTACGTTTTAAATGTTTGATAAATGTAATCAATTCAGTTTCATTAAGCGTATTCAATTTGGCACAATAGAAATTAGAGAAATTATTATCACACATTTATACTCAGTTTCAGGATTTTTATTCAAGAAATCTTAGGTTGTTTTACAGTAAATTAAAACTAAAGCCGGTCTGACAAAAAAAAGGTTTCGTTGACAATCATCTTATTTTACGCAATTATCGACTATTATGTAAATACATAAGAGTCGATAATCGGGTAACACATAAAATATGCAGCTTCAATCACACTTTCATGTTAAGATTAAAAAGTGCACAATCTGGCCTTCCTTGGCCAGATGGCACAAGGGTCCTGACACAAGGGATGACACAAGAGTCCTAGGGGCTCTTCATTTTATGAAAAAATGCTACAATTCATTCTTCATGTTTTAATGATTTTTATGTTATGCCAAGCTGGAAAAATGTCAAAAGGTCTCGTTGTCGCCCTCCGAACCGGAAAAGGGTTTTATGCCCAAATGTTGCTCGATCCGAGGCATCGAGCGATATGAAGTATCTGAAGTTTGGCTTTCCATAGTATTTGATGCATTGAGCGCACTTGGCACGATAAACTTCGAGGCGTTGAACGACATAACCGAGGAAAGTCCTCGATGCAGGTGTGGCACTCGAAGATTTCTTAGAAACGGCGGACTATCATCGTCCCATGTAGACGTAGATTGTGCAGCGGCAACAATCAAATATGGTGATCACCACAGTATGAAAAGAATGGCGCGGCATATGAAGGCACTGTCAGGCTTGAGTCTGTGAGATCCAGCCAAACATTAGGTGTTGTCCTAATAGAACACAATTACGCGACAATCATAGGTTCGCACCAATTTTATTCGTATGAACCTGTGATCAAATATACAGGTGTCGATTGCATCTCACAAATGTCAATTAGGCCGCCTATTCGATACCTGTATGTTTGATCACGGGTTGGTATGAACAAAATTCGCAAGAACTTGGGATGGTCGTGTAATGGCGTTCTATTTTACATGTTCTATTAGACGCCGTAGGGGATCTAGGATTATATATCGTGTTGCACAAAGCTTGTATTTCTCATGAGAGATTTTTCAGCGAGGAATAATATTTTAGGCAAAATAATTGTCAAGCTCTGCATCCATAAATTCTACAGAGCAGAATGCATTTTCTACAACAAAAAAAACTTCACCGTCTATGATAAGAGTCTGATCAGAAAATTTTGAAGATATGTTCATAAAATGTTAATGGAACGAGGTTATAAACACACAAATTGGTAATGACGTATAGAAGCTAGGTTATGCTCTCAGGGCACACAAAAGCTACACATGCACGTCTGTCAGCGAATTTCTTCATTTTATATAAGCAAGTAAAAGAAATGAGCACATTATTGAATTTTTAACTTACTCTGTATCTATTTGCGTATCGTCCTCGCTGTTTCTCCGACGGTTTTCGCGCGAGCGCCACGGCTAATATACGCGTGTTAGGATCTAAATAAATAATCCACACCTAAATTTGAAACGACGTGAACCTTTGTTAAATAAATGTTTGGCTCTAAGAGCCGTTTGTTTTCTCTTTTCACATCCACGCTCGACTAACCGTGTTGGTTACTCGAGCTGTCAAAGCGACTGTATTAGAATATACATATATACATATATACACACACACATACACACACACACACACACACACACACACACACACACACACACAAACACACACACACACACACACACACACACACACACACACATATATATATATATATATATATATATATATATATATATATATATATATATATATATATATTGCAAGCAGGGTGTAGTTCGAAACGTGCCGTTCGAGAAAGCGGTGGCGTTGCTGTGCCTATTGCGCTAGAATTTTAATGAATTCACAAAACGGCGTATGTTTTATGTTTACGACATGAGCCAACGACTTTATTTTATTCAATGAAAGACAATGGACGAGTGTGGAAGAATTTTTGGGGTAAAAAGTCACCCGAAAATTCGGCTGTAAATTATGAGTCCCCGAAATTGAGTGGACAATTCGAAAAAGAGCCCGAACAAAATCGATAGGAAAAAATCACATTACATTGGTAAACTGTCATTAGATTTTCGATTTGTTGTCGCGTTTTCGCGCAATATCGGAACAAAGTTGAAACGTCGTCTGTTAAAGCCCATCTTACTGTATAAAGAGTCGCGGCGTGTTCGTCAGTCGGTCAGTGGCGTCGAGATCGGTGGCATCGATCAGTGGCATCGCATTTTTTTATTTTTATTACTTGGCGTCAAGACGCTGCCGCGTCTCTTGATCGAAGATGAAGACGGCAAAATATTATTATTTAAGTTGTAAAACTGTTTTTTCTTAGTGCGAGCACTCGCCTTCACGCCCTATCGCGTCACATATGCAACACGAGCAGGATCGTAATGTACGCTCACACTTCGAAGCCCATAAACAATTTACAACAACTATAGTATGAAGACAATGATCCGAAAAAAATATGAATTTTTTAAAAAATTCTACCGAAAACGGTTTGAATCCCTGAACGATAACACACACACTTTGGATGGAATTCGATTGAAAAAAAATAATATAATCACCCAATGATGGTCGATGACATTCATCAATATACGTTCGATAGACATTCGAGGGCCGTTTGTTGGAAGTCTGCGAGGCGTTCGAAGATTTTTCGAAGTCGGTAATGAGACGGTCAAGAGACTCCCGAAGACATTCATAAGATATTTGAAGACATTCAAGAGACGTTCGAAAACATTCATAAGACGTTTGAAGACGTGCATGAGGGGTTTAAAGAGTTTCAAGGGACTTTCTACGGCGTTCATGAAACGTTTGAAGATGTTCGTGAGACGTTCAAGAGACTGTCGAAAACGTTCATAACGTTCAGAGACTTTCAGAGACGTTCAGAGACTTTCGACGACGTTCAAGAGATCTTTGACGATATTCTCAATACGTTTGAAGACATCGATGAGCGGTTCGAAGGCGTTTAAGAGACTATTAAACACATTTACGAGGGGTTCGAAGACGCTTAAGAGACTTTCGAAGACATTTACGAGGGGTTTGAGGACGTCCAAGGGATACTTGAAGACATTAGTGAGACTTTCGAAGACATTCGTAATACGTTTGAAGACGTTCAAGAAACTGTACAATACGTTCAAGAGATCTTCGACGACATTCATAATGCGTTTGAAGACATCGATGAGGGGTTCGAAGGAGTTTAAGAGACCTTCGACGACATTCCTAAAACGTTTGAAGACATTGATTATGCGTTCGAAGACGTTCAAGAGATCTTCGACGATATTCATAATACGATGTTCGACGACATTCATAAACCGAAGATTTTCATGACGTTTGAGTTTTGCTGGGATTGTTTGGGCTTGTTTGGGAGACAATCCCAAACAAACTCGAACTAACCCAAACAAACTGTGATGACATTCATATACATTCATTCATAAACTTTTGACGCCATTTATAAACCGAAGATTTTCATGACGTTTGAGTTATGCTGGGATTGTTTGGGTGAAAATCCCAAACAAACTTAAACGTTATGAAAATCTTCGGTCTATGAATGTGGTCGAACATCGTATTATGAATGTCGTTGAGGATCTTTTGAACGTATTCAAACCTCTGGTGAATGCCTTTAAAAGTCTCTTGAGTCATTAGGCCACAGTAACGGGTATAAAATCATGTGTGACTTTAACCATTTTTTTTCATATGAAAAAGTGATTCACTCATGAAATGAATTACACATCTATTTAGAATGAATATCAAGCTGTTAGAGAATATATATTTTTTCGATGTTTGAAATGGCTGACTACTGATATTTTCTTTCGTCATCTTTTTTTGTTTAGCCGCTCCGCGGCGTGACATTTAGCATCCACAATGTTTGACCTAGAACAAAAAACAAACGTTCTCGTCAATCTACATTATAATACCTAGAGAAGTACGTACGGAATTACAAAAATATTGTTTTATTCAAAAGTTGTAGGTATTTGAACTTTAAGAATTCACTGACATGAATTTTCAGTGAAAATATTCGTATAAAACTACTTATAAAATGAAAAGGTTTCTATTAATACTTCTCTGCGAAATCTAATTAGGAGCATAACTCTTAAATTTGAAATAAATCGAGTGAAAATTGTTGAAGTTATTTGTCACGCCAATTGGACAAAAGCTGATTCGAGAAAAACGCGTTTAAAGGTCAGGTACTCTATAGCCTTCAAAATTCTTCAAATCCCTCGTGAATGTCTTTGAAAGTCTCTTGAGCCTCTTCGAACTGCTCATGAATGTCTTCAAACGTATTATGAATGTCTTCGAAAGTCTCACGACCGTCTTTGACGCCATCATGAATGTCTACGAAAGTCTCTTAAGCGTCTTCGAACCCCTCATGAATGTTTTGAAACGTATTACGAATGTCTTCGAATGTCTCACGAATGTCTTCAAATATCCCTTAGACGTCCTCAAACCCCTCGTAAATGTCTTCGAAAATCTCTTAAACGTCTTCGAACCCCTCGTCAATGTGTTTAATAGTCTCTTAAACGCCTTCGAACCGCTCATCGATGTCTTCAAACGTATTATGAATATCGTCAAAGATGTCTTGAACATCATCGAAAGTCTCTGAACGTCTCTGAAAGTATCTGAACGTTATGAACGTTTTCGACAGTCTCTTGAACGTCTCACGAACATCTTCAAACGTTTCATGAACGTCGTAGAAAGTCTCTTGAAACTCTTTAAACCCCTCATGCACGTCTTCAAACGTCTTATGAATGTTTTCGAACGTCTCGTGAATGTCTTCAAATGTCTTATGAATGTCTTCGGGAGTCTCTTGAACGTCTCACTACCGACTCTCAAAAATCTTCGAACGCCTCGCAGACTTCCAACAAACGGCTCGCGAATGTCTATCGAACGTATATTGATGAATGCCATCGACCATCATTGGGTGATTATATTATTTTTTTTTTCAATCAAATTCCATCCAAAAAATGAGTTTCACATTCGAAAGAAATATTGTATTCAGTTGCACAATCCGGTGTCAGATGATGCTGACATAACGAAGTACGGGGTGGAAAGAATAAAAAAGTACATAATGTCACATTTCTTTTATCTGCAAGAATATTTATGATTCAGCCACCAATTGAAGCTTTTAAATACATTTTGTAAGGCACAATTGTTTTTATGCTTTTCGCATCGTAGAGTAGAACGTCCATCTAATTCACTTGAGACATCCATATCGTCAACGTCCGTATTCAACAACTCAATAAATAGCTCATTTTTCGTATTTGGTATATCAGCTAGCCACTCTCTTTTTCATGCCCTTCACATATACGATAGGACACATGTCGTCTTCCGTTGAACCTTCAACTGCAGCCGTGATTAAACCTTTAGCCATGCTATATGGAACGTTTCCATAGGCCCACTTTAGACTATGATGATTGCGAATCAACCATGATGGAATATGCAATTGTATTCGGTGGTGAATCTTCCTTGTCTTCGGACTCTATTCACGCATTAAGGGGAGCATTTTGTACAGGCTCATTCTGATGCGATCATTCATTAACCGTGACAGGGCCGTTACATCAAAACTTGGTAATGGTTAACAAAGTACGATCACTATTACAGTCGTAATGATATTTACGAAATCGAGAGTACATATTGAACAAAATGGCGAAACTTTTTTTTGTTGAAGTCCAAATTCGAGTTATCGTGAGGATAGAATTCCGAATTGAGATAAAGTTCAACCCTGGTGAGTATGCAGTCGGTCAATAATTTGATGTTCTTTGCTATAGAATTTTTGTTTACCAGTCTGCGCTGTAGAAATTACATATTTTGATTTCTCTGGCTGGGAGGCAGCTTGTATGATCCATGAATATTTCGCTGTGCTTTGTAGCTGTGGATGATTGTATAGATCCCAAGAACGAAAACTCAAACTCAACTATTCCTCACTTTCCAATGTTCAATGTAATGATAATTTATTGATCTCATTTAATATTCTGTGGGGCATGCGTCATTGTATCTTGAGTAATTCTATTTCTACCTCCACTAATGAATGATGACTCAATGCACAGTTATTGGCATTGCACTAACGCATTAGAATTAACTAACGACGATAATTGATTGTCGCAGAAAATGTACATTTTATGCACAATGCTATTTTTTCCCATTCTTCCACAAACCATGATATGGAATCAGCGCTGTGATGCGATTGATACTACAATAGCGGTTCGTCATATGAATAACACATTGACATGTAGTAGTCAATGCTAAATACAGCATGATATTGATACATATCCTTTGCCACGTTCTGCTCATCAGCCTTTGCTCACCCTCATCTGCTGTATCATTAATATTAAAAAAATAACACCCCAAATAGACCTTTACAATGAATGGATGTCATACTTTCCAACTGGGGTTGGTAATTTCGAACCACTTTTTGGTATCATTTGATAGACGGATGGTGCAGTTCTTTATTTCTCCACAATCGACCTCATGTGATTGCAGTTTATCCTCTGATCTAAAGTAATGCAACCACCTGCGAAATAGTGGATTCTTGTTTAATTCGTCTAGCACATATAACGATAGAGTAAATATGTTAACTTCACACACCGATGACGTATATATATATTTTTTAATGACTGTCTTTATTTAGTTCTGCGCTCATGAGGCTCGATAAGTTCTTGACCTATGTGAAATGCCATACATTTTTATCCTCGGTATCTTGTATGTATAGCAAATTGATATTCTTTTTCTTCTTATGTTGAGCCACGCGTATCGGAGCAATGCCTTTTTTTGTGGTATACACATTGATGGCTAGATTGTTTTGAAACACAATTTTTTTTATTTGACCTATGGTCACTAGGAATCCCATATTCGGTAGATTCAATACTGTTATTTAAGCATCAATGCGTGTAAAAAGAAACGTGGTCACTGTTTCGTTCAGCTGGGTATAAAGTTGCGACTGTTGCCCATGCGAAACGTGTATTATCTCTTGATTGCACATTAATCGCAGGCGTCATAATCATTATCTCCCGTGGCATTGAGATATAACATTCAACGCGTATTGGTTTATACTTATTTACATGTATTGTAAGATTACGTATTTTTCGTAAAGCTCAACAACTTTCACGTTGTTTAAATTTGTCGAGCAGGGGTTAAAGTATGACCATCACGCGTTCCAGTCGATTTCT
Source organism: Ophion ellenae (assembly GCA_963210295.1). Taxonomy (NCBI): domain Eukaryota; kingdom Metazoa; phylum Arthropoda; class Insecta; order Hymenoptera; family Ichneumonidae; genus Ophion; species Ophion ellenae. The sequence continues at coordinate 2,588,259 of OY723395.1, forward strand.
CGCCACATTAACTTATCACCGCCTTGTCCTGCACCTATGCGTATAAATCGCCTATACATGGAATACTTCAATCCTTCCAGATGCGATATTTGGATTATTAATGTCTATCAATGTTTAGCTGATAATCGTTGGCGCTTGATTCGGCTTTGCATTTTCAGTACTTCCATGAACTCGACGATCCGTTGCTCCCACGCAGCAAAGTCTTCGACCGAACTTAAAACTGTGGCTTGCTTGTGCAAGATTTTTTCTGATGGTTCATTGTTGTTCTCCATATTAACGAGTTAAAAAGTCTTCCCAGAGAGATTGTGTTAATTCGCTGCTTCATTCAAAGTATGGCCACTTTTGAGCGCTGTCGATGATTAAAAATGGTCTTCCATCAGAAATAGTTTCGGCATTTCCTTCTAGCTCGAAAAATGTTATAAGATCACCTCTACCCGAGTTTTTCAATGTCGCATTGATATCTATTACCGCGGAAAGCATGAAAAATAAATACATACACAGAACGAGCCAATTGGGGTTCAACGAGAGCACAGAGAAATGATTTTGTGAGTATTCCAGACTTCGAGTGCATCTGTACTCAAATGGTGCATGCAGCCGGATCAGCGGTCTCAACCTATAAAGGGCTCCGTCCATAGATCCCTAAAGTTGATCGTTTTTGTAAAAAATACCTCGTTTCCGTAGATGTGTTTTGGATATCCAAGGCATTACGTGAGCGGAATGTAATGAAAAAGAAATGTTCCCTATGCTCGGAGGGTGGCGTCGAACGCCAACGAAGAAAAAATATGCCTTAACCATGCGGCTGATTTCGTAAGAACTGGTGTCACTTAAATAGGCTTGATGTTCCTCTGCGAAGAACCCTATGAATCGTGACAGGCTGGACTTCACATATATTGTAGCACGTGGCAATATATATACATGTGTGCGTGCGTGCGTGCGTGTGCGTGTGCGTGTGTGTGTGTGTGTGTGTGTGTGTGTGTGTGTGTGTGTGTGTGTGTGTGTGTGTGTGTGTGTGTGTGTGTGTGTGTGTGTGTGTGTGTGTGTGTGTGTGTGTGTGTGTGTGTGTGTGTGTGTGTGTGTGTGTGTGTGTGTGTGTGTGTGTGTGTGTGTGTGTGTGTGTTATCGTTCAGGGATTAAAACCGAAAAAATTCATATTTTTTTCGGATCATTGTCTTCATACTATGGTTGTTGTAAATTGTTGATGGGCTTCGAAGTGTGAGCGTACATTACGATCATGCTCGTGTTGCATATGTGACGCGATAGGCCGTGAAGGCGGGTTCTCGCACTAAGAAAAAACAGTTTCACAACTTAAAGAAAAATATTTTGCCGTCTTCATCTTCGATTGATTATACCAGAAGACTGATGGCATTGCCTTTCGGTTTTTTTTTATACTACAATTCGCTGGGTGAGTGTATAGGAATCGTTGTGTGTGCGAGGGGTTTTTTTAAATGAATGAAAAACATTTTGATGAAAACATATATCATTTGTTTTCTTCATTTATTCTACGGCGAAAATAGTTTCTCCTTCATTTACAATTCGACGAAATTTTCTTGTACGTTTTTACATAGCCAACACGTCGAAAACGATGGTGAGATGATTGTGATGCGGAAAGCTATTCGACGATGGTGTCCCAACGAATTTGGTATACCCCTGCCACCATGCTCAGAGACGATGGAACTTGACGCTGTTGTATTTTTCACAACTGCGTGTAGATTTGACTATTTGCATGCCAGTTGTAGCATACTCTCGATGATGTGGACGGCTCCGACGATGGTGTTCCAACGAATTTTGCCTTTATCACCATGGTGTGCTCACAGTCGGAAGAATTCGACGCTGTTGTATTTTCCACCTATGTACGTCATGAAGAGATGATGATCGCGTGCCTTTTGTCGCATACGCTCGAACGTTTTCAAATCGTCGTCGAAGGCCTTCAAGAAGTCGCGCTTGTAAGAAGACAGTGAACTCGTTCACGATGTCCGCGATGTAGCGTTTCCCAAACTTGGTTTGTACGGCCCTCATGTCGGAGATTCAATGATCCGAGTGAACGCCGAGTTCTGACAGCTTCTTCGTTGGAAGGAATTCCGCCATTCGGCTGACTTTGTTGATACCCGTAAAATCCATTTTCCCCAATTTTCTCTCTCCAAAGTTCCTTTTGGAGAGATGTTGATCTTATGGTAAAATAGTGCAGTCTGAGCTGGGTCCACGAAATTATAAACTCCCACTCAAATTTTCAAACTTCTCTCCACTTTTCCAGCCGTAAAAAACAGGTTCAAACCCGTTCGAAGAACCTCGTACGTGTAGAATTGACCCCGACATTTTTTCACACTTCCAAAAAAACGGGGGTTCAAACACGTTTGAAGAACCCCGTACGTGGAGAATTTTTCCCTCACAGCATTTTTTACGCTCTTGACGTTGAGGTGGGGGGCCATCAATGTGATCTATCAAGCGTGCCGTTTTATAATGCTCCATGCATGGTAGATAGGAGTAGTAAGGGGGGCACTATGGCGACCACCACACCTATCTCCACTCCTCGGCCCGCGGTGGGGGCAGCCGAGGTGGTGGGGGTAAGAGTGGGATGAGCGGTGGTGTCGCCATAGTGGTCCCTTTTATTTAATTATTATTTTCGCCGACGTTTTTATAACTACTTTTGAAGGTAATTATCAATAAAGTTTTCAAGTGGCGAATTAAAAATAATATTTTCACACACTCACTGTTGGTCACCACCCGTGGTTCCTTTTTTGAAAAAAGGAATACATTTTCGAAAAAACACAATCATGCAGCACGCGAGAGGTGTCGGGGGACACTCGGAGCAATCGGGATACATTTTGCTCACTTCACACAATTTTTCAGAATGCCACACTGATTTGAAAATATCACATAAGTTTATAAATGTCACAGAATTTTTTAAAAATGTCACAGAGGAAGAGGTGAGTTCTACGCGATTCGGAGAGCAACTGAAGCTCCGGAGCGAATAAAAAGCCTCTTTTGCAAATTTTGACACTTCAGCACTCTTGTCGAAGACTCTACATGTTCGCGGTCATTGTGTGCACGAGTTTGAATCGTCCAACACGGCGCACAAACGCGAGCTACTCTGTAGAGATCTCGAGTTATGCGTTTTTGCTGACAATCCCAAAAATGTCTCGACCCTGAACTTCGGACGACGCGTGTCTTCACCGAAAGAGACATATGTCTTACGGATATAAATAATACCCCTATACAATTTTTTTAATGGTTTTTTCAACGAACATAGAGAGTTTTGTCCTGAAAATCAACACCACTACTTTGGACTGAGGTGTTCGTTCGTTCGTAACAAACGAAAGATCAAACGAGGGTAATGAACGATGAAACGAACGATCGAACGATCGAGTGAATGGAACGAACGAATGACCCAAAGAGAACACCCATTTTGATTTCGATTCCTTTTATGACGATTTTGATTTTTTTTTACAATATTTTATTACGATAGTTTTTTTTATTTCGTTTTTCATGTTTTAACTTTTCATTTCAACGTTTATTTTCAAAAAGAATATAGCTTGAGAACATTCATTTGAATTTTCATTTCGATGACGATTTCGATTTTTGAATTTTTATTTCAATGTCAATTTCTATATCTGGTGTTTTTAATTCTCTTTTGAATTCGTTTCATAAAAATGAACGAACGAACGCACCGAAGTATAGAACGATCGCAATGAACGAATAAACGAACGAGTGAATGAATACAAGCTTCTCTTGCATATGAAAATGCAGTGATTGAACGAAGGAATACGACAACAAAAGATCGAACAAGCATAATAAACGTTGGAACGAACGATCGTATGAGCGCTACGAACGAACGATCGAGCGAACGCAACGAATGCACGAGCGATTAAACGAACGATCGAGCGAACGAACGAACGAACGACCGAACGGACGCAACGGGTTAACGAAAGATCGAGCGAACGCATCAAACGAACGAACGTGTGAACGCATTGAACGATCGAACAAACCAACGAACACAAGGTTCTTTTACATATCAAACAGCAGGGATTACGCGAAGAATTTTTGTTCGATGCATGGTTTTTCAACGAACATGTATATCCCTGACAATCGATACCACGACTTAGGACTGCGGTGTTCGTTCGTTCATTCGTTCGTTTGATGGGCCGGTCGATGCGCTCGTTCGTTCGGTATTCCGATTGTGCGATCCTTCGAACGTTCGATCGCTTGTTCCTTCATTCACTCGCTGCGTTCACTCGATCGTTCGTTGCGTGCATTCCATCTTTCGTTCGTTTCACGGACGAACGATCGAACGACCGGACGATCCGTTCTTTCACTCGTTCGTTGCGTTGATATTTGACGAAAAAAACGCTCGATTTTCGTTCACAAAAAACTATGAATCGAAAAGAAAATTCCTCGGCCAATCACTGCTTTTTAATATCTAAAAGCAGCTTACTTTCTGCGTTCGTTTGATCGCTCGTCCGTTCGCTTGATCGTTCGTTGATTTCGTTCCATCGCTCATTGCGTTCGTTCGGTCCATTATTCATTGCGTTCACTCAATCACGGTCCGAATTGGAAGCATCGATTGTCGGTGAAAAAAAACGCTCGATTTTCGTATACAAAAAGCGTTGCATCGAAAAAAAACCCTTGGCCAAACTCTGATTTGAAGATTTGAAACATTTGAAAGAAGCTTACTTTCTTCGTTCGTTCGATCGCTCGTCCGTTCGATTGATCATCGCTCAATCGCGGTCCGAAGTGCAAGTATCGATTTTCGGTGAAACAGACGCTCGATTTTCGTTCACAAAAAACTTTGCAACGTAAAAAAATCCCTCGGCCAATTACTGCTTTTCGATACCTAAAAGAAGCTTACTTTCTTTGTTCGTTCGATCGCTCATTGCGTTTGTGCGATCTTCCATTCGTTGCGTTCGCTCAATCGCGGTCCGAAGTGGTAGTGTTTATTGCCGGTGAAAAAAAAAGCTCAATTTTCCTTCACAAAAGTATGCATCGAATTAGAAAAAGAAATCTTTCATTCTATCGCTGCTTTATTGATATGTATAAGAAGCTTGTGTTCATTTCTTCGTTCACTCATTCGTTGCGCTCGTTCATTCATTCGACCGGTCGGAGCGTACATTTGTTCGTTCGGTCGATTGTTTATTGCAATCGTTCGATCGACTGTCGCATTCGTTCGATTTTGCGATCGTTCCACCGTTGCGTTCGTTTGATCATTCGTAGCGTTCGTTCGATCGGCCGTGCGTTCACTCGTTCATTGCGTTTGCTCGCTCAAACACTGATTTTGTATGTGTAAAAAATTTCGTCCATTCGTTCATTGGCCAGCCGTGTTCGTTCGATCGTTCGTGAAGTTCTGGAGGGTATATGAGCGAGGCGACATCGAGTTATGATAACAGATGATTTTATATTTTCTCAATATTTCATCAGTGTAATACACGCATACTTTTGCTCGACTTGTCAGGCCGACATGTTCCACAGCCTCCGAACAATTTGGAAAACTATCGAATTTCTATATGCCCAGTGCTGGTATGACGAATTCCCAAGACTCCAGAACGCTGGTGGTGGTGGTAGCTCTCTCCTCTCACCCTTCGAGAATATCGGCAACTCTGTGGTGACCAGTCTGCCGCAAGCTTTTCAGCAAATTTCCAAAAGTATAAGGCCCTCGTGTTTTTATGGTTTTCAAGATATCACGCACAGTTTCCAAATAATTCGCCAGTTGTGCCTGAAATTGTGCATAGAGTACTATTCTGAATACAGGTTAATGAAATTAAAAAAAAAACGTCATTTAGAGCAGTAATACATACCTTCCATCGGGACATATTCACGTCATCCTCATTGAAAACTCTGAATTCAATTAAACACAGTAGTAGGTTGTTCATATGTATCTCAGTTGAAATATAATCAGTAATAAGATCAATTCTTTGACGCTGATATTTTTCCATTGTTCGAGTACCGCGCTAATTTATTCTCTGCGATGATGGTGAGGAAAGCAGTGACTGCGACTGTATGATGAGTCGGTTCTCCAGTGAAGCGATTCACATTTGACTCGTCAAGCGCAAACTCATTTCTAGGGAGGGGGTAGATCTGAATAAATATGAAGTTTGTTCAGATATCCTCGATGGGTGAGGGGGGAGCGCTACCACTACCACCGGCGGTCGATTAGGGCCCACTATGGCACCGCCCCCACACCTTACCCCCTCCCCCACTTCTTTCTCCACTCCGCGGCCTATGGTGGGTTTGCGCTTGATGAGTCGAATGTTAATCGCTTCACTGGAGAACCGACTCATCATACAGTCGCAGTCACTGCCTTCCTCACCATCATCGCAGAGAATAAATTATCGCGGTGCTCGAACAATGGAAAAATATCAGCGTCAAAGAATTGATCTTGTTAGTGATTAGATTTCAACTGAGATACGTATGAACAACCTACTACTCTGTGTAATTGAATTCGGAGTTTTCAATGAGGATGACGTGAATATGTCCCGATGGAAGGTATGTATTCCTGCTTTAAATGACGTTTTTTTTAAACTTCATTAACCTGTATTCAGAATAGCACTCTATATATAATTTCAGACACAACTGGCGAATTATTTGGAAACTGTGCGTGATATCTTGAAAACCATAAAAACACGAGGGCCTTATGCTTTTGGAAATTTACTGAAAAGCTTGCGGCAGACTGGTCACCACAGAGTTGCCGATATTCTCGAAGGGTGAGAGGAGAGAGCTACCACCACCAGCGTTCGGGAGTCTTGGGTATTCGCCATACCAGCACTAGGTATATAGAAATTCGATCGTTTTCCAAATTGTTCGGAGGCTGTGGAACATGTCGGCCTGACAAGTCGAGCAAAAGTATGCGTGTATTACACTGATGAAATATTGAGAAAATATAAAACAACGCACAGGGCTGTAAGATTTTCACGTTTTCTTAAAGCTAAGGGTACATAGGAACATTCGACCAAAAACCAGTCCGCTGCATATAGGCTTCCATCCTGTCCTGAGGCTTTGAACTTCGCGATAATTGCGATACGGCAATCTTTCGCGGAGTCTAATTTCTCGATTTTCGACAGTAGATCAGAAAAATTCTCCAATTACCTCTATAATATTCCCGTTCAAGGGGAAGTGAGCGGACATCGCAGCGATCGGGATTTTTATTTTTTCGGTTTTGATAAATTATAGAATGATAAATGCAAAAAATTAATGGTCAACAAAAACTAATATTTGGCAATTAAGCTGGACGAACAAAAAACGTCGACCTCCGAACATCGCATTTAGGGGGTGAAATGAAGAGAAATAGGGCATTCGCTTTTTTTCTAGGCACGGGTTCTCATGATCAGTGCTCGAAGATACAAGTTTAATCATAGAATCATTTTTTACGCGACAAAGACGAAATCGAGATCCGGCTTGAGTTGTAACCCTCTTCGAACATATTCATCATTGAATTGATCGATTTCGCTTTATTTTGAAGTAATAAGCCCCGAGACGTGTGAGGTATGTTACTAAAAAAGAACCTGGGTCGTTATCCGCTAACATCAGGGGAATAAAGATAAAATCGATTCTCCGAGCGGTTTTCGCATATTCAGTCAGACATTGCTGATATCATTCGCCCAAATTCGTTTTCGATTTCATCTTATTTCCGGTCAGAGCTAATGGATCAATTGACCGATGCTCGAAGATACAAGTTTAATAATAGAATCATTATTTTCGCGACAACGACAAAATCGACGTCTGACTTGATTTTCCGGCATGAGTTGTGACTCTCTTCGAACATACTCATCATTGAATCTATCGATTTCGCTTTGTTTTGAGGTAATAAGCCCCGAGACGTATGAGGTGCGTTACAGAAAAGGAGCCTGAGTCATTATCCGCTAACATCAAGCGAATGAAGACGAAATCGATGCTCCGAACGGTTTTGGCATATTCTGTCAGATATTGCTAAGATCATTCGCCCAAATTCGTTTTTGATTGAATCTTATTTCCGGTCAGAGCTAATGGATGATTTGACCGGCGCTCAAAGATACAAGTTTAATAACAGGACCATTCTTTACGCGACGCAGACGAAATCGACGTCCGGCTTGATTTTTCGGCATGAGCTGTAACTCTCTCCGAACATACTCATCATTGAATTGATCCATTACGCTTTATTTTGAGGCAATACGTCCTGAGACGTGTGAGGTACGTTACTGAAAAGAAGCCTGAGTCGTTATCCGCTAACATCAAGCGAATAAACACGAAAACGATGCTCTGAACGGTTTTCGCATATTCTGTCAGATATTGCCGAGATCATTCGCTCAAATTCGTTTTCGACTTCATCTTATTTCCGGTCAGAGCGAATGGATCATTTGATCGGTGCTCGACGTAGAAATAAAATGAAATGAAATGATGAATGATTCAATGATTAAACTTGTATCTTCGAGCACCGATTAAATTATCCATTCGCTCCGCACGAAAATAAGATGATATCGGAAACGAATTTGGGCGGATGGTCTCCGCAATGTCTGACAGAATATGCGAAAACCGTTCGGAGCATCGATTTCATCTTTATTCGCTTGATGTTAGCGGATAATGACTCAGGCTCCTTTTCAGTAACGTACCTCGCACGTCTCGGGGCTTATTACTTCAAAATAAAGCGAAATCGATAAATTCAATTATGAATATGTTCGAAGAGGGTTAAAATCATGCCGAAAAATCAAGCCGGACGTCGATTTCGTCATTGTCGCGTAAATAATGATTCTATGATTAAACTTGTATCTTCGAGCACCCATTAAATGATCCAGTTACTCCGACCAGAAATACGATGAAATCGAAAATGAATTTGGGCGAATGATCTTAGCAATATCTGATGGAATATACAAAAACCGTTCTGAGCATCGATTTCATCTTTATTATCTTGGTGTCCGCGGATAATGACTCAGGCTCCGTTCCATTAACGCACCTCACACGTCTCGGGGCTTATTATCTATATTTCAAAATAAAGTGAAATCGATAAATTCAAAGATGAGTATGTTCGAAGAGAGTCATAAGTCATGCCGAAAAATTAAGCCGGACGTCGATTTCGTCTTTGTAGCTAAAGAATGATTCCATCATGAAACTTGTACCTTCGAGCACCGATCAAGTGATCCATTCGCTCTGAACGGAAATAAAATGAAATCGAAAACGAATTTGGGCGAATCATCTTAGCAATATCTGATAGAATATGCAAAAACCGTTCGGAGCATCGATTTCATCTTTATTATCTTAGTGTCAGCGGATAATGACTCAAGGTCGACCGTTCTTTCGCAAAGTCGTATTAATTTGGGCGTGTGCGTGTGCGGGATCAGCGCTACAGCTCGAGCGCCTTGTTTCTCTCTCTTTCATCGACGCGCTCTATGGTAGGAGATCTCTCTCTCTCTCCCTACAGCTCGCGCCATCTCTCTCTCTCTCTCTCTCTCTCTCTCTCTCTCTCTCTCTCTCTCTCTCTCTCACTCTCTGGTGAGTAGCGTCCACACGTGCTTTTGTCGAGCTCCTACTTCTTTCCGCTTTTCTTCTGCCGTTGCCTGCCTTCGGGCTTTCTTTTTGCAGGAAAAGCACGCCTTATTACTGCTTTCTTCCGGCTGATTCGTATTCACGAATCTTGCGCCACGTTTCATCGCAAATCCCGGAAGAAAAATTTGACGGGATTTGTAACCTCAATTCTCGAGTTCCTGGTGTATCGCTAGCTCGTGCTCCGTCTTCGCCTTCAATCGCTTCATGGTTCTACGCATGCGCCAAACTCCGCATCGCCGCTCTCGCTTGTCGTCGTTGATCTGCATGTACGTGTTGATCTGCATGTACGTGTGACTGCTTATCTACAGATTATCATCGATCGGCTGTTGCCGTCGATTGCGAGTGGCTAGATCACCTTCTGCCCTATCGACTACGCCGGTAACTTACCGACTGGCTCCCGCCGATACCAACATGCCTGATTCACACTAGGCTTGCTATAAGTGTGGCGAAATCATCGCGGGCACCTCCAGTGAATGCATCGGATGAGGATTGGTTTTCCGCTCCGGATGCATGCGAAATCATCTGTCAAAATCCTCCCGCGAGTGCTGCAAACGGAATCTTTCGTCCTTGCCTGACCTTTCCATCTCGAGTCAGCCGCCCGCGTCACGCAGAATACTAAATGCAGGTACATCATTCAATGAAAACGCTTGCGACTCCTTATCATCTTCATCATCATCGTCAGTCAACAATCTTGGACGCACGCTCGCTAGATTATTAGCCTTGCATGACCAGACCGATGCCAAGATCACAGCTTTTACCCAACATCAGGAGTAAATCAATGATCAAGTCAATGGATTACTTAAGAAGATACTGTCCATCACTGCAGCTGTTTCTGAGCACTCTCGCCGCCTGACTGAGCTCGAGAATGCAAATCGAGCTCTGAGGGCGGACGTTATTGAGTTGCGTCGCAATAGCGCGTCTCTAGTGACAGCTCCACCAGTCAGTGGTGAGGTTGTTGTCGCTGGAATGCCATCTCGTGGTGAGGCAAATCCGAAGGATATTATCAAAAAAATATTTGATGTGTTGGGGGTTCCGGAACTGTCTCCCAACATTCTTGCGGTACGCAAGCTTCCTGTTGGATCGATCGGTGCCGTTGGCAATCCCATTGCAAATCAAAGAGTGTCATATATCATTACTTTGACTTCAAATTCTGTCAGGAATATTCTGCTCAAGAAAAAAAGAGAAAAGCGTGATTTGAAATGGTCGGAAGTGTTCGAAAGGTGCTCGGGAGCTACGAAGGATTTTAATATCTATTTAAATGAGCTGCTCCCGTCCAATACGTACAATTTATTGCGTCGTGTTAAAGCTAAAGCTTCTGTCGCGGGCTATAAGTACGTTTGGACCAGAGATGGTTCGATTTATGCTAGAAGGGCCGACGGCCATCCGCGGATGGAGGTCCGGTCGGAGAACGACTTGGTTCGCATAGTTTCTTGGCGCGGACCCCGTTGTTTGTCGTTCCACAGTAAAGTCTGAGAGATAGCGTTGTGGACCGATATGGTACTGATTTTCGGCTCGATTTTGTTATAGTGTTTTGAGAAAATGTCGACATAATTTTGATTTCATTTTGTCTAATACCGTCTGCATTTAAAGTTTATTCTCATTTACTGCAATTTGATTTGATCTGCTTCATTGGTCATTGAGTGAGGATTGTATGATCGATTTTGTGTTTGCGACATCGTTATTCTATATTATTCTATTATAGCTCATTCTGTTTAATTTATTCTATTTTTATTTTATTATTATTTGCGAAATTCAAAATGTTATCCTATTGAGAGAGGGTTGTATGATCGATTTTGTGTTTGCGACATCGTTATTCCATATTATTTCATTACACCTCTTTCTGTTTCATTTATTCTATTTTTATTTTATTATTATTTGCGAACTTCAAAATGTTATCCGCTGATTTTTGTTTATTTTGCGTTGCGACTCTGCTATCTTCGCTCATTATATTATCTTGTTATTTTATTTTACTACTTTTTGCGATCTGCACAATATTATCCGCTAATTTCTGCCGATCTTACGTTGCGACTCCGCCGTGACATAATAGTTCTTTCTCTCATTTTCTACAATTTCATATTATTGTATCTTGTTAATTATTTCACGGTTTATTATTTAGCGTCGCGAAAATGATATTTTTGTTTTGATTATCTTGCGTTTTGCGTCTGCGACATGTTATGTACTTTATTTTATTTTATGCTACGTACCCACTTATTATGTTCTGCTATATCACTATTTTCTGAACCATCACCAGGCACTTCATTTTTTCTGTCCATTACTATGCTATACTATGCATCACTTATGTACACAACGATTTAATAACTGAAAGTTTCATCCTTTGCCCGAAAGTAAAAGAAGAAAGTGTTGGGGGTACCATCACTTTGCAAAAGATTGTAGAAATAAAATAAAATGTAGGAAATGCGCTGGGGAACACGATCAGAAAGATTGCACATAAAATTATAGGAAGTGTACAAATTGCTGTTATCGCGTAGATAGATTTAAGGAAACGGATATAAGTACGGACCATGAGGCTACGGATAGAAGATGCGACATATACAGACAAATGATATCGAGAGCACAAAAAAATACAATATATAATAGTGAATAGCAATTACCAAAAACATGGAGGAATAGCAACAACGAAAAAGGCACTCCATTGATTATTACATTAAATGCACAAGGATTCATAACTCACAAGGATGAGATTGAAAAACTTACGTATGACAAAAAGCCAGTGATATTATGTTTGACAGAGACGCATGTGACAGAAGCAATAGAAGATAACGAGCTATTAATCCATAATTATGATGTTATAAGAACAAATACGATAAATGGTAGAACTGGCGGCGTCCATACGTACATTCAACAAGGAATCTGGCATAAAATATTATTCTCGGAGAGCATAGACGAAAGTATGTGGATAAATGCAATCCAGCTTTCAGAAAAATATGAGAAACTCATAGTATGTAACGTATATCATTCACCCAGCCAAAGCCGTGGTAAATTTATTGAGTTAATTGTAAAAAAGTCTGAGGAATTGGTGGATTTAGGACAAATGATAATATTGGGCGATTTTAATATTGACGTATCCAAAGAAACACACTATAAAAGAAGATTGACTGAAAACTTCCTTTGTCTTGGCATGAAACAACGCGTGTCAGATTCCACTAGAATAACGGATAGAACAAAGACTATCATAGACTTGGTAGTAACAAATTTAAAAATAATAACAGAAGTGCTCTTGACTCCAAAAATAACAGACCATAATATAGTACAAATTTTTACACATTGGGACAACATAAAAAATGACAATAACATAATATATTATAAGCGCGATTTTAAAAATATGGACAAAGAAAGATTTCACTCTATTTTGGATAACAAACTAAGAGGACTAAGAGAAACTTTTAATATACAGAGTGAAATGTATAATACGGAAATGATCAATATAGTAACAAATAGAATTATACAATATATATCAGACACAATGCAGGAAGTTGCTCCATTTGTTGAAAAAAGTAGACCGCGAAAAAGGATGGTTAAACCTTGGCTTACTGAAGACACCCAAAAAGAAATTAAAAATCGAGATATTTTGTATAAAATAGCTGTAAATACAAATGAATGGAATGATTGGGATTTATACAAAATGGCGAGAAATAGAGTAGTGAATATAATTCGGCATGATAAAAGACAATATTATAATGAAATTATAGACAATCAAAAACATGATGCGGCAACAATGTGGAAGAATCTAAAGCAATTAATAGGAAGCAAAAACACAATCGAACAAAATAAATGGGAAATAATGTTCAATGGAGTTGAAGTGAGGGACTGCGAGAAAATATCAAACAAATTTAACACATTTTTTATCGAAAGCGTTGCGCATATTATAAATGAAATTAAAGTAGAGGTGCAAACCAATGAGTACCAAAGATATGACGTCGCGGGGTTCAACCATTTTAATGAAATCGATAATAGTGCACTTGGAAAGATCATTCATAATCTCGATGATAGGAAAGGTACCAATGATCTAATTACGGCGAGGACCCTTAAAATCATGTGGCAAGGCATAAATAAAGATATCATAACGGACCTAATAAATAAACTAATAATGGATGGTATTGTGCCAGACGAATGGAAAAATTCGATTATTAAACCAATACCAAAAATACGGCGAAGTAAAAAGGCAGAAGATTTTAGACCAATCAACACTATCCCTGTATATGAGAAAGTTCTAGAACTAGTGGTAAAAAAACAACTTATCGATCATATAACTAAAAATAACATCATAATAATAGAAGAGTCCGGATTTCGAGAGAAGCACTCTTGTGAGACCGCATTACAAAATACGCTTATCGAATGGAGAGCGTTCTTAGATAATAGTGAAATAATAGGAGTTGTATTTATAGATTTCAAACGAGCATTCGAAACAATAAATAGAAGAATATTGATTAAAAAATTAGAAATGTACGGAATTGGTGGGCGCGTGCTTAAGTGGTTTGAATCCTATCTCGAAAACCGAACACAACAAGTGCAGTATGAGAAATCGATGTCGATTAAAATAAAGAATAACCATGGAGTGCCACAGGGATCTGTACTCGGACTTATCCTGTTCATATTATATATAAATGACATAAAAAAAGCACTTGAAGATTGTCAATGTAGTATTAAATTATTTGCTGACGATATGAATTTGTATGTACATGGCGATGATAAGAATGTAATACAGGACGAACTAAATGATAGCTTACAAATGTTAGTAAAATGGCTAAAACGGAACTCTTTAAAAATTAACTATACTAAAACTGTTTGTATGGCTGTACACGATCCTAGAAAACGAAATGTTTTAAACCAAATTCACATAAAAATAGATTGTAATGAAATAAAAGAAATCAAAGAAACCAAATATTTAGGGGTAATGATAGATAATAACTTAAATTTTGAGATGGACGCATGGTTCGTTGAGAAAAAGGTTGCAAAAAAAATTTCGTTTTTAAATCGTATCAAGAGGAGTGTTTCAGTGCTTACGAGAGTAACCATATACAAAACAATCATTGGCCCGCACTTTGATTATTGTGGCACACTTATGCTAAATTACAACAGCGAATGCATGGATATGTTGCAGAAAGCGCAAAACAGGACGATGAGAGCTATACTGTTAGTCAATAAGTTCACGCCGATCGTGCAAATGTTGGAAGTAACCGGATTTATGAACATTAGACAACGAATGTATTATAATGTGTGTATATTAGTGTAAAAAATGATAAATGGACTGACTCCGAAATATCTGAGAAATGAAGGAGGATTCTCGGGTGAACCACACAGGTATAGCACACGGACACAAAAAAGGGACCGGCATAGAGTTCAATTAAGTAGGACTAGAACTCGAACAGAGGAAAAAACGATCACGTATCGGGGATTCCAAGCATTTAATGACTTACCGGAAGCAGTGAAACAAGAACATCCACTTGTGCGTTTCAGAAGGGTGTTAGCAAAGTATGTGAAAGAACGGTATTAAGAAAGAAAAAAAAACAGAAAGCGCGATGATCGTAGATGTACATGGTAAAGAATATTGAAGTTGAATTGTAAACCGAAGTCAAGCGATGATGGTGAAATGTACATTGTAAGGAGTATTGGAGTTTAATTGTAAGTGAAGTAGCTTAAAGCTAAATCTCTCCCTCCCTCCCTCCCTCTCGCCCTCTCTTCATCCCTCCCTCTCTTTCTCCCTCCCTCTTTCCCTCTCTCCCGCTCTCCCCTCTCCCCCCCCCCCTCCCTCTACCCCCTCTCTCCCTCTTCCCCCCCCCCCTCTCTCTCTCTGTCTCTCTGTCTCTCTGTCTCTCTGTCTCTCTGTCTCTCTGTCCCTCTGTCTCTCTGTCTCTCTGTCTCTCTGTCTCTTTGTCTCTCTGCCTCTCTGTCTCTCTCTCTGTCTGTCTCTCTCTCTCTCTCTCTCTCTCTCTCTCTCTCTCTCTCTCTCTCTCTCTCTCTCTCTCTCGCTCTCTTTCTCTCTCTGAGATGGAGTTCAGACGTGTGTCAAATGCGCTCCGTCATTGAGCCAATTTTTTTGTGGAATAAAGTCAGCAATAAAAATAAAAACTATAACAAAGTGATCAGTTTTGTGTGTTGAACAGTTTGAACTATCGATGATTCTGATACCTATCGGGATCGCGGGCCTGGGAACCTTTTTGGGACTGACATTGTTTGATTCGCGAAGAAAGTGACGGCGACCATTACCGCTGCCACGGTGGCACGGTAAGACCGCGCAATAAGGAATAACGCAGTGCGGGATGGTCACTTACCGACCGTACTGACAATGGATACCACGACTCAGTACGATGAATATCGATGCTCAGGTTGCAGGAAAGCGATCAAAAACGTGGCAGTACGATGTAAGACGTGTCCGAAACTTTTTTATCATCCGGGATGTGTGAATAAGCATAAGGTGTAAGATAAAAACAGAGAATTAGTGCAGTGTAAGGGTACCCTCGAAAACTTCCCAGTTGACGAAACCCCGAAGAATTCTACACCCGCGGCAGGTAGCAGCAGTTTCAGCAGAGACCGATTTGGTTCAACTGGGTCAAATACCGCAAGCAGAGTTATGAGTGCGTCAGCAAATATGGAAGTAAAAATAGACTGGTTGGTGAAAACCGTGAACGACTTAAAGGATGAAGTTGCATGCAAGAAAGAAGTTAAGATTATTATTAAAGAAATAGTCCAAGAAGAATTAGAAGGTATGAAGAACGAAATCGAAGAAATCAAGAGGATGCTGCAAGAAGGAGTTCTAGGTCCAGCACGGGAAGTACCAAAAACCTATTCAGGAGCCGTCAAAGAAAAGAAAAAAGAGAAGGTCATAATTATCAAGCCTAAAGAAAAACAAGAAAGTGAGGCTACAAAAAAGACGATCAAAGAAAAGGTCGACATAAAAAACATGGCTGTGGGAGTAAGAAGGTTGAAGAAAGGTAGTAATGGAACAGTGATTTTGGGCTGTGAAACGACCGAAGAAACAGAAAAGTTAAAGACCATAGTCCAGGAGAAAATGGGCGAAGGTTTCAAAGTCACCGAAACGATGCAACAAAAACCGAAAATTAAGATTGTCAACATGTAGGCGGACGAATTAGAGTTGGCAGACGATGAGCTGGTTGAAACAATAAAGAAGCAGAACGCAATGGAAGAAAATGAAGGAAGGGAGATGAAAATCGTCAAAAGAATAAACAAAGAAGGAAGACACGAAGGCTCAATAATAATGATAGTCGATGAAGGAACCCATCAAGAGCTATTGATGAAAGGCAAAATCAGCGTGGGATGGAGAAAGTGTCCGGTATACAACCACATCAATGTGAAGCGATGCTACAAATGTTGGGGCTACTATCATATAGCAGAGAACTGCACAAGAGAGGAAACATGCCATAAATGTGCCGGAAACCACGAAGCGAGTAGGTGTACAGCGGCGGAAAACAAGTGCATAAACTGTGTGTTCAAAAACAGAGCATTCAACCTAGAGATAAATACGGAACATGGCGCACTGGATCGGGAATGCCCAACGTATAAAAGAGCAATCCAAGAAGAGAAGAGGAGAGCAGGCTGGGACGATTAGCAACTACAGCAGGAAGAAACGTTATGGTATACGAATGCGCAAAGTCTTATTGCACACAAGGATGAAATACGATACCAAGTAGTGGACAGAATGAAACCTGCAATTATAGCGTTATCAGAGACCAGGGTGACGACCGAAATAGAAAACAGTGAAGTGTTTATACCGGGATACGGTATAGTCAGATGTGATGCAGAGAATAGGAACACAGGTGGTGTGATCTTATACGTCAGAGACGGTATTAAATTTGATATGATACCAATAAGTAAAATAGAGTCAAACTGTTGGTGTGCTGGAATAGAGGTCAAGGACGAACATTATAAAGGAGTGATCGCAGTTGTGTATCACTCACCAAGTGCGTCGGATGCAGATTTTATACGATACATAGAAGACATTACTGAGGAACTAACAATAAAAGGAGACTGTTTGATAATAGGTGACTTTAATATCGATGTTACAGTAGAAACGTTCTATAAAAAGAAGTTAATAACAGGAATGATGAGTCTAGGGATGAAGCAATATGTTAATAAGCCAACGAGAATAACGCAAAATAGCCGAACAATTATAGATTTATTATTTGCTAATATGAGTGCACAAGTTCAGGTGGAGCATGAACCAAAGATAACGGACCATGGATGGATAAAAGTCATATTAGGTAAAAAAAAAGACGGAAAAGATTGAGTGCAGGGAATATAAAGCAAGAAACTATAGTAAAATCGATGCGAAGGAATTTTCTAGGATGTTGAGCACTACCACAAGACGAATGGATGGTGTAGAGGTAAGCCAACGAGCAAAAATGCTTGTTGATAACATAGTGGATGCACTCGATACGTTTGCACCGGAAAGAGCAGTCAAGATTCCAAGGGTTTGGGACGGGAAAAAATGGTATTCGGAAGATATCACAGTAGCAGCGAGAAGAAGAGATGCGGCATACAAAGTAGCAGTTTTCACTGGCTTGGATGAAAAGTGGCAGCAATTTAAAATAGAAAGGAATACGGTAGTTACATTAATAAGAGAAAAGAAAAAGGAATATTATGAAAAGATGATAGACGACAACAAGAAGGACCCGACAAAAATGTGGAAAACATTAAAAGAATTAATTAAAGGAGGACCAATGGGTACACGGGAAGTAGAAAACATAGACTTTGAGATATTCGATGACATGATGGGAGGTAATATAGCTGATAAATTTAATGTGTTTTATGTACAAAGTATAAACAATATAGTTAATTCAATAGAGCGGGATACGTCTGGGAGCCCAAACAGAAGAAGGATTCTAACGGGCGTTGGGTTGGATGAGGAAAGAATAATGGGAGAATTTAATGTTGTTGAAATAAAGGACCTAGAGAAGATTGTGATGGAACTCCCAAAAAAGAAGGGAATTGAAGAAGGAATAACAAGTGATGTATTAAAAATGGCGTTTAGTGCAATAGAAGAGGAATTGGTGGAAATAATAAATGGGTCGCTAAGGGAGGGACGTTGCCCGGACAGCTGAAAAACTTCCACGATTATACCAATTCCAAAGATGAACAAGGCTGAGAAAGCCAGTCAGTACAGGCCAATTAATATGTTGCCACTGTACGAAAAAGTGCTCGAATTAGTAGTGAAAAATCAAATTGAAAAACATTTAGAGGCCAATACCATTATAACGGAGCATCAGTCGGGATTTAGAAAGCAATATTCGTGTGAAACGGCGATTCAAACTGTTGTAGACGAATGGAAAATGAACATTAGTGAAGGAAAATTGGTAGGAGTAATCTTCATGGATCTAAGACGAGCTTTTGAGACCATAAACAGGGAAATATTATTAGACAAATTATACCAATATGGGATTAGAGAAAAGGTATTAGATTGGTTCCGAACGTACTTAAGAAATAGAACACAGCAAGTTCGATTTAATAATGAATGGTCTGAAATTATTTCCAATGAACATGGGGTACCGCAGGGGTCAGTACTGGGGCCGTTGCTATTTATTATATATATAAATGATATAGTTAATTTGTGTACAGAGGAATGTGCAATAAAAATGTTTGCTGACGATACAGTCATATATGTAACTGGCAAAAGCAGCGCGGAAGTGGAGAGAAAGATGAATATATTATTAAATATAGTGGAAAAGTAGATGGATAGAAATAAATTAAAAATGAATGTAGAGAAAACAAAATATATGATTGTCAGCAGTATAAGAAAAAGTGCGAGTGAGAATGTTGTACTCAAGTGTGTTTGGATGGAACGGAACTAGAGAGAGTGGAAACGATGAAATATTTGGGTATAATTATTGATGACAAGCTACGATTTAAAGAACACTGTGAGTATATGTTAAAAAAAATTGGTAAAAAAAACGAGTTTCCTAAATAGGAGTAGGTCATTACGTATCTGCGTATACGAGATGTTGTCATATATAAAACCATTATCGCCCCGCACTTTGAATATTGTGCAACGCTGTTAGTGGGTATGGGAGAAACAGAGTTGAATAAACTGCAGATCGCGCAAAACAGAGCGATGAGAGTCATATTGCAATGCAACCGATACACAAAGGTGGAAGATATGCTGAATGCGGTGCAATTTATGTCTGTAAGGCAAAGATTGTACTACAATATATGAATATTTATATTTAAAGCAGTGAAAAAATCTACTGCCCCAAAGAATTGAAAAAGTACGGTTACAAATAGTGAGAACGAGGAAGTAGGTAGGAGACACGACAAGCGGAAAGTATTGTAATACAATTTCGGAGAACGCCGAAGCGCACAAAAGAGTATGTACTATGACGGAGTGAAAATGTATAATGCATTGCCAGCTGATCTAAAAGGCTGTGAAAAAGTCGAGCAGTTTAAAACGAATGTTAAAAGAATATGTTGTGTCAACAGTAAAGTGAGATGTACTTAGATTTAAGGAAATATGTAACAAATAGCTGAGAAAGCTAATAAACATCAATCAATCAATCAATCAATCAATCTCTCTCTCTCTCTCTCTCTCTCTCTCTCTCTCTCTCTCTCTCTCTCTCTCTCTCTCTGCCTAATTCCATTACGTCATCGCAATCCCTTGCAGTCTTTAAAAATCGCCTGCACTCCTACTTACTCGAAACCGAACGTCAGACACCTTAACTGCACATAGTGGCCAGTATCTTCCTTTCTAGGTAGCGTAAGGGCCTTTGTCCCAGTGTACTCAAAATCATCGGTACTAGAAAACCACTAACAATAACGCGTAGGATAGCTCAGCTGTTGGCTATCCTAAATTGGCGCTGTATTACCCGATCTCACCGTACTCAACTATGTCATCGTTGTATCTTAAATTTACCGTGTAATTTTAGCTTGTAAGTAGTTTTTAAGTAGTCTTATGCGCTTGTCGCAAAAACTTCAAAAATCTTTACTCTTCTATTACCTAGCTTTGTTTCTATTATCTTGTAACATGTTGCCCTTTAGCTTGCTTGGACATATTAAACAATCAATCTCTCTCTCTCTCTCTCTCTCTCTCTCTCTCTCTCTCTCTCTCTCTCTCTCTCTCTCTCTCGCTCTCTCTCCAGGTGAGTCCGAGTAGACGCTTATTTTTCGCACATTTTTCGCTCCCGCTTTTTGGCTTTGGTTCTGCTGTTTTGTGCCCTCGGGCGTTTTTGTTTTAGCACTGAAGCATGTACCAAACTGCTTTTCACGAATGACGCTAATTATGTGCACTCTCCGCTCAGCACGTATGCAGATTATTCAGTGAAAAGTTTGACAGATTTTATAACCTGTCTGGGACTTTCGGCTATTTACCGGCTCCCGAGATCGTCGCGCAAGTCCGTGGAGTGCTATACTCACTCATCTACAGTATAGTCAGCGATCTAGCGCTAGTACCGCGGGATCGAGCGCGACTGAAATCGATGTCTACGTCTGGCGTCGGTAATTT